>JAVQJD010079397.1:0-11198 GCA_036023655.1 Nannoperca australis
ATACAGGCTCACACACACACACACACACACACACACACACACACACACACACACACACACACACACACACACACTAAACACAGGGGTAGAAAGAACATTTACATAAGTACTGTACTTAAGTATGATTTTGAATGTACTTGTACTTTATACTTTTTACTCCACTACATTTATCTAATAGCTTTTGTTACTAGTTCCAGTTAAAGATTTAATACAGGAAACATCAGGAGTTTCTAAAATGTTATATTATTAAGGGTTGAACCATTAACTAGTCACATAAAGTATGGTAGTTAAAATTAGCTCCACCTTGATCAGCTACAACATTAATGGTAATGTTAGGCCATAATGCTGCCTAATGAGTGCTATTTTTATACTTTTACTGAGGACATAGTTTAATGCAGGACTGTGATATATCTACTGTTATTTAAGTAAAATATCTAAATACTTGACTCCCACACACACACACACACACACACTGCCGGGAGATGAGTATCTGAACACAGGCCCAGTGTGAAGGATGCCAGCTTCAACATGTGTTAACAGCAGCACCTCCCACCGTGTTTTACAGCTACTTTGGGATTTTGTGTTTTGGACACAGACGGCCTTGCTCGCTTTTTTATTTTCTCTATTGATTCCCGAAGGACAAATTCATCTTTTCGCTTGCCTCCTCAACAGGAAGGTCAAACGGCAGGGTCGGCTACACAACTGCTCCCCTGAAGCTGTAGGCCTTCAGTATGTTGCTCAAGGACATCTCTTTCATTTTTGACAGAAAACCCCACACAGACCTAAAAGTCTCGACTGCACATTTTTTGTATTATAATCATGGTTCGAAATTATGAGTTTTATGTATAATGTTTCATTTTGCACTCAGGGATATTCTGAAAATAAATGATATGATATTTAATTTACAATGCATAACCTCATCAACCTTATCATTTCAAGCAAATAATGGCACCACACCATCAACGAGGTACGTTTGAATGATTTATTTTAACAATGCTACGAGCGTGAATGCTTGAGTCTTCTGACGATGCAGTGGTTTGGGGAAGCTTCGTAGGGAATCCGTCATTGCACCCGAGTACGACGGACCCTACCGAGGAGAGAGAAATAATTGAGAAGAAAAAGGGGATGGGGGGGTGGGGCGCAGTAAGCAAGAGCGAAATGAGGAGAGGATTTAGGGGGGTATTTATGTAGGAGACGTCGTACTTAACGTAATTGCTGCTCCCGAAATTCTGCTAGATAGCTTCAATTAGCAATTTGCTTTATGTATGCCATGTATGTCAAACGTGTGCATTCTGTTACAGGACCTCCTAACTGTGTTTCTTGCTGTTTAGAGTTCTTGTAGAACGTGTTTCAGATTCTCATATCACGTGAACAACATCACGTGTACAATACATGTTGTACAACTTAAACACATGATGTTTTGAACTGGAACTTGGCGAACTTAGACGGGCTGTCCTTCACGCAAGATAATATGTTTGGTGTCTCTCCAAGCAGCAAAACGCCAATGAGAAGGTGTCTATTTGGTTTCTTGTAAATAACTGTAAGTGAACACATCTGGTTCACAGGTGTTTGTTTGCCATTCTAAATTACTGTAACAAGCCGGAATTGAACTCTAGGTAAGGACAGTGACAGTTGTGCTTAGCTAAAGAGGGTTGACGTTGGCTTATTTGTGTAAGAAAAACAAAGGAAATAGATGGCTGCAGCAGTGAGACCCATGCAAATGTTGTGTCAAATTTTATCACGTGTGTGAATTCAACTAATGAAAGAAGAAGACTTTTGAAATGAACCTACATTAACCACAGTAAATCTGGTAGCTTCCCAAAGACAGCTGCATGGGGAACCCTGTTAGATAGAGCTTTGCTTCGTTTGGTTCTTTGACTCTGCGTCTTGCCTTATACATTATGAGGCATGCTGGTTGGATTTTTGGAACACACCCACACCATTGTTAACTCTGAATAATGACATGTTCTGATGCTTTTAAAGTTTTGTTTTTGCGGGAGGAAACAGTTATGTGTCGCTCCTCAATTAGTTTGAAAGAAAAAAAAGAATGCCTGGAGATGGAAGGTTTCTGCAGGGAGAAACATTTGACCTTTACCATAAAACAACATACATATCTCTTCACTCATTAATCAGAGAATTACAGTCACATACATGTGCATTGTGCTATTTATGCAGTATGTTTACAGCACTGTACAAACTGTATGTTGATTCAAATGTATTTGAGTGCAGGAAAAAACACACACACACACACATATATGCACAATACCAACACATGCAGACACATAAAACATCAACCCAACTTAACAGAGATGATAAATGAGAGCGCAGATTTGAAAACATTCTAAAGTCAATGAAACAAATGTCTCTCACTCTCTCTTTTCTTTACCCCCCCACCTCATACACACAGAATGACTTATTAGTAGTCTAATGTATGTGAAGTCTTTCAAAGCAAATGCACACACACTCCACGTGGATGAGTGATTAGTAACTTAATGTTAGTGAAGCGTCATCATTTTTCAGTTGAGTGCTGGAGGTTTGTTGGTATGAATTATGACCTGTGCTGCCATTCATCTACCACTCTCTCTGTTTTTCCTCCTTCCTCCCTCCACCCAGCTTGCTTTCTTCTCTCTCTCTCTTTCTCTCTCTCTCTCTCTCTTTCTCTCCTCCGTTTCTGTCTTCCTCCCTCACCCCTTCTCATCGCTCATCCCTCGGCCTGCCTGATCATCATAATCAGATATGATTTATAGTGACACACACATGCAAACACTCGCGTGCGCACACACACACACACACACAAATCGTTAATCAGATATTTGTCCTGCGGTGGGCTATCATAATTCTAACGATAACAGAATCTCTAAAAGATAAAAAAAACAACACACTGCAACAAGATGCTGTCTGATAAATTACTCTCCTTGAGCAGTTTATGGGCACACACACACACACACACACACACACTTTTTTTTAAACACACATGCATAGATACCTGCTTAACAGTGCTCGTATGCAGCTAAAATAACTAAATTAAGCAGACAGGACACACACACCTATCCCTGTCATTACTTTCTCTTCCTTGCTTCTGCCTAACTCATTCTTGATGTGCTACACACTGTCTCAGTTTAGCTGATGTTAAAAATGCTAAATGATGCCACACTGTACTAATGGGATTTATGCTACGAGCCTGCTAATGATTGCTGGTTGCTGATGTTAAAGGTGCAATCGGTAATGTTTCACTGGCTCTTCGCACAGAATGACCGTAATTTCTGAACAGGGGCTTGCAAGTGTTGCTGATCAATGCCAGCCGCTCAGCAGGCACTGAGGTAACAGAGGAGCTTTCAAACTTTCTAAAGAGGCAGGACTGTTTAGAAAGCTTGCATCTGTGAATGTGAAAGTAATGGCAACCGGGGAGATTATTAGGCCTTGGAGGACTTCTGCACTCTATTGAACTGAATGATTTTGCATTCCAAATTGAAAAAGCCACCATTTAAAATAATTAATGCCCGGCCTCTCTGGATGCTTGCGGGTATGAAAATAAGACATTTTATGGGTTTGTTTTGACATTACTGGAGATTAGAAAAGCTTTGCTCCCAAAATATTTTCTCAGTTTCTTTTATTAAAACCAAATCTAGTGGCTTTTCAGATATTTACTGCATTTCTAAAAAAGAAATGGATTTCACAAAGATTCTTTAAACAGAAGCTATGGTTAAAATTTGAAAACTTGGAAAGATACTAGAGAAAATGTGTGCTCGGAATAAGGAATTGTTAAACCCTTTGTCTACTTAGGCAGAAAGCATACATTATGAGCTGCACACAGATGCATTAAATTAGTTTTTTTTTTAAAGAAACGTGACAGTTTAGACACCTTTTGTTTTTATTTTATCAAAAATTCGGCCTCTCTCATTCCCACTCCTCCAAACCTGTTCATTGCAATTCTCTACCTGTGCACCACACCCTCCTGCCCTGCAGCAACCCCTTTCCCTCCAGCCCCCAGTCACCTGACCTCACAGCTGCTCACCTATTTCCACTTTCCCTTGTCAGCCCTGCAGTATTAGACCAGCCCATTTCGGCTTGCTTCCTGCCTGATTGTCAGACTGCTTTGTGCTTCATGCCATTGCCGTCGAGCCTCTGTTACCTGGAACCTGTACCTTGCCTAACCTTCTGCTTGATCCATGGTCTGATGATTTCTTGCCTAACCCCTTTGGATAGTTTGCCTGTTTGGAATGCCTTGCCGGTTTCCACCATTGCCTGCCTTGTGACTCTGTAAGCTGACGAACACCTTCTCCATTAAACCACTGCACTGATCCTGTCTCCAAGATTTGTCTGCATTTGATTTATTCCCCTAGTTGCCTCGCACTCAACCCTCTGTCATAGGCAGCCTCTATATCTTCACCTTGTTACCCATATAAAAATTACACAAACTAGAGCAAAATTGTTATCGATACAATTTTTAACTCAACATTGAATTTTATAATCACCAGATATAACGAAGCTACATAATAAACTGTAGTATACGAGGAGAGGGTGAAGGAGGGGGAAATGGGTAGAATGGAGAGCAGACGGGAGGAGAGGAGAGTAAGATAAAAGGAAAGGGAAGGGAAGAGAGGGAGGCTGGGGCGAAGAGATGATGGGGCAGAGACATAGAGATGGAGAATTGCAGTGTGCTGACCTGTCTCCTCTGGCCAGGTCAGCACATGGAGTGTTTGGCTCAAGGACACATGTGGACAAGAGAAGTGCTTATTGGGCCTGGGTGTATATATATATATATATATATATATATATATATGGGGTGTGGGTGTATATATATTTATAAGCACAGTGATGCCCATATTGTCTGCATTATCTGCGGTGTGTGAGTGACGCAGAGCAGAAACTATCCAGTGAGTGCAAACAGTGGACGAGACTGATGCAGCACATAGCATCCAGGATGCTTTATCTTTTATTCAGAGTTTTTTTAACGGGTTGCTTTTTATTTGTATGAGAAATGTTTGGTTGTTGTTGTGGTTTTGATTGTTAGTGTTTCTGCCTTTCTTGCTTTCTCTCCATGCCAGTCTCTCTTTATTTGTATGTGTGTCTTTTAGGCAGAAAAAGGTGGCTGTGTGAATGCATGCAAATTGCGCAAGGAAGTGAGAGCACTGAGTCCAAGTCCAACTTTCATGCAGGAGTCTTGATGTGTCCCGTCACAAACTAGCAACTGATATTTGACTTTTTATTAACTGTGACCATGATCTTTCCCACACGTAGTTGCCTAACCCTAACCTGACTTTAACCAAATGTTGTTGTGGCCTAATCCTAATATAGTGTAACCATAACTTATTTGAAAAAATATCGTATAATTTATGAATCTGTCCGCATGCTCCAAATAGCAATGAATTTGCTCTGTCCTCAACAGCACGTTAGCTTCACCACCAAATAAAGTGCCACCTTGAGCTTTGAAGTGAACTCGAAATTTCACAGAGCCTTATTCACTGTTCACACAACACACTCCTGCTTGCGACATGTCAACAATGCTGATGTTGTTTTTGGGGCAGCATACTTCTGCTTCTCTTCAGAGTCATGTTTGCTGCCATTGTGACTGTCAAGCTCCTTCGTCTGGCATGAACCACATATAAACACACCTGGAGTCACAGTGAGTACATCTGTATTTTCCTGCTACACCTTACTCCACAGCAGTCTGAATATACAGCAAATCTAGTAGCATTTGGTGGTTTGTTGTGCTGCTCTGCAAAGCCCAATGTAGCACACTGTTGTGCTTGATGTTTGTTGTTTTCCACATTTTAAAGTTTAAGGTTACAGTTTTCTAATCTATCCTTTCTTTCTTTCTCTCTCTCTTATGTGACTGGCAGATGTACAGTTAATGTGTGCTGAATAGTAACACTAACACACCCTTGAAAGTTCCTCTTTTTCTCCCCTTGGCTTTCTCCCCCCTCTCCCTCACTCACATTGCATATTAAATGTAAATTGTGGCAGAAAAGCTTGAATTTGAATCTCTTTTGGGATAACCCTGCAAGAATCAACAACCATCTCATTGTTATGCCTGCCCCTGTCTTGTGGTAAAGACGGAGAGAGAGAGAGAGAGAGAAGGGATCCTCTCGTCTCCCACTTAGCTAGGAGGAAATCAAAATCTCTCCTGGTAAAACCATGAATGAATTTTCTGTAATTTCCTTTCCATTTCCTGTTATCTGGCTTTTCTGCTGCCCGCTCAACACTCTCTCACACATGGGTACACACGCCTGCGTAAACACGCACACACAATGGTGCAAAAGTTTTAATTGATCGGGGTGTACGTCAGTCAGACCTGTGATTTCCCTGTGGGTCACTTCCAATTAGAAAGAGAAACTACCTCTCTTTCTGCCTGTATTTGTCACCTTCTGCATATCTCATCTTCCTCCAGCTCCCCTTTTTTCTGTCCGTCCCTCCACCCCTGTCATCTCCATTTTAACTCTCTCCTATTCGTTTTTTCTCTTTCTTTTTTTCTCTCCCTTTAGTCCACCCCCGTCATCCGTAATCAAGTATTCTTTCCACCTTGTCCACATCTGGGAGCATGTGATTTGATTTGATCCTGATCTCCGTCTTTGTTTAGCCACTTGATTACTTCATCTCCTTCTCATCACTAGATGTGGAATTCCTCGTGTCTCATATGCCATTGCCAAGTGGTTCACAGACTTACTCGACCATCCATAAGCACTACGGTGGACGACTGCTGGACCGTTGGATTACCACCTGGCTGTCGACATGTCATCCCTGTAGCCTGGTAACAACATCTGATTGGTGGTAGTGATACAAAGCACTCAGACTGAGTATTTTTTTTTCTTCTCTTTTCTCTCCATCTTGCACTCAATGACCCAACCTCCTCCCTTTGCAAATGTGATGAAGGTCCGTTCTATATTTCTTTGATCTAGAAATGCCAATGCATCCAAACTCATTAGACGCAACCAAAAAAACTACTTAACAGGATCGTCCTTATCGCCCCTGTTCGAACAGATTGTACTTTAACGGAAGAGGATAAACACTTCAATAAACTTGACGGCCTTGTTGCTTCTGTATTTCACACAAAACCATAATATAGATTTCTGCAACTGTCACAACATTCATGAATATCATGACAAACCACAATAAATAAATGTGGTCATACTGTTTGGTGTGTTAGAGATCACAGATGGCATGTTTATATTGATTTGTTGTGGAAAGTCAAGAAGGTGACAGTAAGTTGGCATGCTACAGATTAGTGTAAGAACTTGTTTAACCTTATCCCTGAAGTCGTTTTTCTTTTCTTGGAACTCGTATCTGGAGATAATCCTTGGGATTTGCTTTGTAAATCTGAGTGAAACATAGATTTAGTTTATCCCATGTGAATGTGGGGCACAAAATAGAAGGTGGGGGGTAAATTACATCCAAGTCGAGTGTGAATAGCAGTTCAGATTGAAAAACTAAGCACGCTGAATTGTCTGGTCTTTTTTCTAATTTTTGCAATAATATCAAGTTTGTAGGGTGTTAGGAAGAACTGAAAGCTGACATTGTAAGCTGACAGTTTCAGTTCTTACAATTCTTGAAGTTGAGTGGTATCCCCATAAAACAGAGCTGGCCCTCTGGGTCACAAAGGTTCATTGTCGAGAAAGACAGACAGAGAAAGAATCACAGAGGAAAGAAAGTAAAAACAGACAGAAGAAGGACACGGAGACGGAGGGGAGGGCAAAACCTCATCAAAAAGGGGAAAAAGATATACAAAGTTTAAAAACAGTTTTATGGAAGACAAGAAGCAGAAAAGAATGAGACAGAGGGAGGGAGGAAGGGGTGGAGGCCAGGGTTGATGGCCATGCATGAAAACAACAAAAATCTTAAAAAGAAAAAGAAGAAACTTTACCACAAAGAAGCCGATTGCATGTTCAGATCTTTAACTGCTGGTCAAAACAACTACACATACTTTACACACACACACCCAGACACACACACACACACACATCCACGCATGCATGCAAAGCCCGACACACTCAGAACAGGGTTATTCTAAGAGATAATGTCTTTAGCAGTGCCGAGGCCTCTTTGGAGTTTGGTCCTGTGGCTGGGCAGCTCTGAACCCACACGCTATGATAGCTGCTTCTGAGGGATGAAAAGCCAAATCATCTCAGTCATACACTGCACAAGTGACAATAATGGACATGGCTTTTATTTACCTTCACAAGGGAGCGCACGTGGCCCCGATTACAGGGTCACCTCAGATTTTTTTGACTGGCCCAGAGTGCTTTGTATTTACCAATATTTTTTGTACTCAAGCACTTCTAGAATAGACAGATGATGTTAGATACTAGTTGTAACACCAGTAGCAATGCTACTAATACTCTGGCACATCAAATATCTACAATGTGGAAAATGTCCACGCATATACATACGTTTAGTAACAGAATGTAACAGAATGCATCATGCATGAGACAAATTAAAGAAACTCCCAGAGCCACAAAATGAAATGAGAAAAATATGTTGGTCCTGTATTTATTAACAAACAGTGCTGCACAGGAAGCACTGATTATTTTTTGAGTGATTAATTGCCTGTTGAAATGTAAGGCTTTCACAACCTGTATCTACAGCAACATAATAAACATGCCGGCATATTTAACTGTGCAAAATGTCTGTTTGATGTAATTGATAATGACTCATTAATTTGTATTAATATGTGTAAAAATGTAGACTCACTTCTGGTTTTTTAGTCAAAATAATTTATTTATTCATGTATTAATTCTTTAATTCTGTAATTACAGGCCTTTATTTGTTCACTCATACAGCTGTAAATATGAATTTTGACTCTCTTCTGCACTCTTCTGTTTCCGCTGTGATTTGAGAGCTGCTGGTTTGAATCCCTCCTGAACAGGGAAACATGTAAAGTAGGCTTTCTACTGTGTCTGCCAACTGTATAGGGTTTCTTCGGACACACACATACACACACACACACACACTACACATTCAGCCTCTTTCAACTGCAAATGATGAGCTAGATGACTTCATGCACTCTGGGACTTTTTCCACATCAACTTTAACAGATTTAAGAGACGTGCTGTAAACATATTGGCTGAGCAGGGCATCATCTTCTCGCCACCACCCTATGTAACATCCACCTAACGGAATAATGGCAAAAGAAAACTGCAAACACCCTGGAAGCACCCGTAGACAACAGCTGGAGGACCAGCGTAGAATCCAGTCCATGTTGTGAAGAAGTTCTGTGTGTTTGTGTGTGGGAGTTGTTTGGAACCTACATTTCACAGGGAGGCCCTGTCTCTTTTCTGTGGCTGGTCTCTCTCTCAATTTTGTTCCTTCTTTTTGTCTATCAGTCGATCTGTTTGTCTGTTGTGGTCGGTGCTCATTTTAGCCTGAGGACAACCCAACTCTCATACAGACACACACACACACACACAGACACACACACACACACACACACACACACACACACACACACACACACACACACACAGGCACAGTATTTTGGCATTAAGCTCAAACAAAACCACAACGGTCCAGCCCTTGGCAACACAGCCAAGATGAACTGACCACTTTGACGTCCATCTGGACACACACGTGCACAAACACACAGAGGAGAATAGAATAAAGTAGAATATCTGTCATTTCATCTGTGTGGTGACGTACATTATTTCATATACTGTTAAAGAAAAAAATATTTGCACAATTAAACCATTCTTTTTCAAGTCTACCTGTAAAATCCAGTCAACATTGTCTTGTATTCTACTGGAAGATTCCCTCACAGTAAATGTCAAATATTCGTGGATGAACAAAAATCTTTTTTAGGCATCAATTTCAGATATGACTCAAGCTTGGAGTCGAGCCGATGGCTGAAGAAAGAACGGGGCAAAGTATTTCTTTACTTATTGACGTGTTTGAGTGGGCACACCACACCCTGACACACACACACACACACGCCCTGTGCAGGGCCCCAGCTAAAAGCAGAGGGGACTGTTTCCTGTCTGTCGAACCACTCCCTGAGCGAAAGAAGGAAAGAGTACAGGGCACTCATGGCAAATGCAGTTTATCTGTGACCTGAAGTAAAGTCAGCTACAGTCGATTGAATAACCCGTAGAACTGAGAGCACAAGCAGCTAATATGGTGTTCCACGTGTAGTCGGTAAGTATATTAATAATATGTTGTATAAATTTGGAGAGCTTCGGCTTTCTAATGTCAAGGTCGACGTTTTCGTGGTCCTGTATTTCTTTCTTTCTCTCTGTCTGTTGCTTTTTTCCGCATCATATGGCCAAAAGTATGTGGACAATCTGTCTAGTTTGTCATGGTTTAAGTATTCTTAATTAACTTAATTAATTAACGTATAATATTTTAGACAATACTACCAACTTTATGGCAACAGTTTCAATATGACTGTGCCCCTGTTTACACAGTGAGGACCATAAAGAAATAGTTTTGTGACCTTGTGGTAAAAAGACTTGACTGACCTGCACAGAGCCCTGACCATCTGACACCTTTGGGATGAATTGCAACACAGACTGAGACCCGTGCTTTATTACCTAACGTCAGTTGTCAACCTCAATAATGCTCTTGTGGCAGAATGGGAGTAAATCCAGGTTCCAAAATCTTTTAGAAAGCCTTTCCAAGCATATTAATTCCCTTGGTGTTAGAATGAGATGATCTGCAGTCTCATACGGGTATCATATTCAGCAGTACACATTCTTTATTTGGATGTCCACTTACTTTTTTGTCTTTTTTACTGTGTTCATAATTAGGTGAGGAAACCTGCTATTAGAGTCATAAAAGATGAACTGGTCTTGTGTGTGTGTGTGTGTGTGTGTGTGTGTGTGTGTGTGTGTGGATGTGTGTGTTCACTCTTGCCCTGCTGGTCATCGCAAAGATTAAAAAGATTATGAAAATCCTTCAAAGTGAGGATATGGGCACGTTTGTGTACCTGTGGGTTTGTACATACGTAAATTCTGTTTGTATGTGTGTGTGTGTGTGTATGTGTGTAGGTGTGTGTAGGTGTGTGTGCGCACTCAGGTACATAGCAAGAGAAAATTTAGCCATGTATAAAATTGGCTTCGCTGGCTGGTTGCTCATATCCACTCAACCAGCCTTGTAGCTCCACACAGAAACTATCGTTCAAATCACCTTGAATGGTGATTCTCTCTCTCTCTCTCTCTCTCTCTCTCTCTCTCTCTCTCTCTCTCTCTCTCTCTCTCTCTCTCTCTCTC
>JAVQJD010079403.1:0-15678 GCA_036023655.1 Nannoperca australis
GGGAGCCAGTGTAGAGAAGCTAATACTGGAGAAATATGATCCCCCTTCCTGGTTCTTGTCAGTAAACGTGCTGCAGCGTTCTGGATCAGCTGGAGAGTCTTAAGGGACTTATTGGTGCAACCTGATGATAGAGAGTTGCAATAATCCAGCCTAGACGTAACAAATGCATGGACTAGTGTTTCTGCATCTTTTTGAGACAGGATGTGCCTGATTTTTGCAATGTTACGTAGGTGAAAGAAGGCAGTCTTTGAAGTTTGTTTTATGTAAGAATTAAAGGAAATATCCTGATCAAAGATAACTCCAAGATTCCTTACAGTGTCACTGGAGACCAGGGCAATGCCATCTAGAGAAACTATGTCTTTAGATCTTTAGTCTATTATCTTTAGTGTGTTTCGTGGGTGTTCGGGGCCAAGTAGAATAACTTCCGTTTTGTCCGAGTTTAAAATTGCAGGACATCCATGTTTTTATGTCCTTGAGGCATGCTTGAAGTTAAGCTAATTGATTGGTTTCGTCTGGTTTGATCAATAAATATAATTGGGTATCAGTGCTTCCTAATAATATTGCCTAAAAGAAGCATATAAGGTGAATAGAATTAACGTGTACGAATTGATATCGATCTGATAAATAGGATTTAAACCAGCTTAGTTCGTACTTTTTATGCCAATTAAATGTTCTAGTCTCTGTAATAGAATGTGATGGTCAATGGTATCTAATGTGGCACTAAGATCTAATAGGACAAGTACAGAGACAAGTCCTTAATCTGATGCAATTAGAAGGTCATTTGTAACTTTCACCAGTGCTGTCTCTGTGCTATGATGCACACTTTTCAAATTGTTGCACTCTTTTTCATTGCTGTTAAATTGCATGACATCCTGAAAATGCTTGTATATTGCAACATCTCATTCATTAAGGGCAATGCATTATTGATGTTATAACCTGCCATTTCCAAGTTTGTAGGAAAATGTCCACAAGCAGATAAAATGCTCACTAGCCCTGTTACAATGATGGTTAAAACAAAATGTATCGCTAAAGAATTAACAGACTATGACATCTAGGGTCTGCTGATTCTGTACAGAGAAAATGTACAGGACAAAATGTCATTGATTATCCATCGTGCATTTTAGGTGATACAGTTATTTGCAAACTGTCTGCTGCTGTGACGTGATTGGCCATGGAATGGAAGAGCAACCTGAGGCGCACCCAATCCCTGAGGAGTGTCCCCTCGTCATATGACAAGCCCAGCTGGAGGGAGGCAGGGCTGCGGGACAAGACAGCATCTGTGTCCCGGCTGGTAGCCAGGTGAAGGAAACATCATCTTCCACACTCTTTCTACATACTTAACAACTAAATGGTCAACCCTCTGTGTGCTTGTATGTTAGTAGATGATTAATAAGGCTTTTGTGTATGTAACAGATATCAGACTACAGTGGAAGTAAGCACATCCACTCAAGAAACTTTGGTAAATAACAGTGAAGCAAAGCCAAAGCAGGTGTTAAAAGAGGTAATCCCTGAGTTGACATTATGACATTTTTAGCTGTTTGTAAAGTCAAACACAATGTGTGGAAAAAACAATTTATACAACTGAATGCTTTTCTGTGTGTCACTGTCAGATAACACCATCTCTTCTGGAGAATAAAGAGACTCATCTGGAGTCTCTGATGTGGAGAAATGACGAGAGGGAACGGTCTCGAGCCAAGACCAATCTGACCCGCAGCAAGTCAATGGGGGTCTTTAAAAGCAGCTCTGGGTCCATAGAGGCCCTGAAGACTCTGTTTGAGTCAAAGGCAGCCACACAAAACAAGACGAAGAGCAGTTTCAGAGCTGCAAGTTTCACGTCACCTCACAAGGCAGCAGACATCATGCCAGTGATGAACGCAGACGTTGAACAGGCAAAGAGCTCTGCAGAGAAACCCAAGACCCAAATTACTCCTGACACTCCAGTTAATGATACTAGCACTGGTGCAAAAAAAGATCATGTGACTCGAAAGGTAAATATAAAAATATATTTTATTAGCTTAAAGGTCCAATTTGAGGCCAAGTTTAATAGGTGATAACAAGCATCTGTGCAAGTGTGTGCAAAAATATTAACATTTTACAGATATTACTGATGTAAACAAGCATTAGAAAACATCAGTAACATATATGTAACTTACATTAAGCTGTCATCTGGTGTTAATCTGTGTGTGAAGATACATGTAGATCATTTTGGGACTAATAGCAGATTCATTTTCAACACATATTTAACTTGAAACGAGTTTCTCTCAAATCCACTGTGTAACTTCCATCATGTTACTTCCAAAAATAGAACTGAGACTTCATATATTGTCCCATAGAGAGACGTAGGTCTACTTGGTAGCAGTGACAGTTCATTATTTCTCTCTCTAGGTGATGAATCCAACCTGGATGGAGAGGAGAAAAACAATAGGGGGTATTGATTTTGAAAAAGTAGCAGCCTCTCAAGCTGGTGAGTACAGACAACCTTCATCAAAGTGTGCTCTGCGATGAACCGCTAACCTGACTGCTATGTATTCCCACCTTCTGCCCAATAAAGCTGGGAAATAAATGTTGAAAGTGTAATTTAACATGACAGAAATGCATTTTTAAGGTCGCTGAAGCGTCTATTGGGTAGTTATCAGTAGAACTTAGATTAAAACGTTTTATTGTTCCGTGAGGGAAATCTAATTGGCAAACAGAGTTAAACAACAAACAAACACAACAAAAACAGATAATTAAAAGCCCAGTCATAAATTACAAATGGCAATAATTAAAACATCTACAAATTAATCTATACACTATAGCCAATAATGAGAGATACTGTACTGTAAACTGCAGGCGTAATCAAGATTGTGAGGGAACTGTAAATGCCATTATGTCATCAAGCTGCTCCAGACTTTGAGTTGGCTCTAAAATGTCAAATATTAATTAGTATACTTCCCATTAATTCATTCAAATTAGGTGCTAGTGTAGAGAGTCTGTTAGTCAGTGCACCGCAGGTCAGATAAACATGCAAACATTTCAGGCAGAGGTTCAATTCAACGTATATGAAAAAGAAGGTTTCCAAAAGTAAATTCATAATAAATGAACAATTACTAGTATAAATGCTTTTGATCCACCTCAAAAGCAAATGGAAAAACATGTTTAGCCTCTCATATCAGACCAATTCACTGTGTAAATCTTCATGAATCTGAAAAACAAAAAACAAACAAGATGCCCCTGGTAAACATTCCCTGGAAAGTCCTCTGTGAGTCCTATGACTCAGGTCAAAGCTGTGAACCGTACGCCTGAAAGGGAAGAGGTGAAACGGAGATGAATATCAGCACAGTGACGGCACAAGAATTCGTGATTGACTCGACCTGTTGTGGGCCGCATTAGTAGGCCACTCAAGAACAGGACAGAAATAGCCAGCATGCTACAAGTCCTGAATAAGTGCAGGAGGGTGAAAGGGTCAGCTGTCAGTAGGGCAGGAAAGAGACAGAGAGAGGGACGTTCACAAAGACTGACAGAAAGTAAGAAGAAGACAGGCAGGTCAGAAGGAACTGGGAGCTGTTCATTTTCTGTGAGTACAGATTTGTATTTTGATCGAATGGAGTAACTGGAGAGTAATATGTGTGTCTGCTGAGTGAAAACAATCTTACCCGCATGTTATATGGCTTGCACAAGCTTTTGAAAAATGGCCTACTCCTTTTAACCCATAACGCTTAATATATACAGCTAATAATACCTAAAGTTTTAGCAGTTACGTACGTTTTTAAATATGAAGGTGTTGAGACTTTAATAAATGATGCCGCCTAGATTCCCCAAATCCTTAACCTAAAGAATTATTGCTTTCTACTAACATGACAATGTGTGTTTTGCAATGTTTTCCTGATTGACAGCTGCCAATGGACTATTGATTTACTATCTGTACTTCGATGAACAATTTAAAGACACGTGTGTGTTTACTTTTGCTCTTCTATGCTTAGTCAACTGTAGCTGCAGTGACTTGCCTGTGCTTTTAAGTCTCAGTATTTGTGTCAGTGGAGTCGGGTATCTGTCCCTCTCCACCACAAGTGGTACATTTATAACTCAACCACACGGCAGCTGTTAAATATCAGCATTGCAAGTGTTATTAACACACAACTGTTAACAGTTTGGTGATATGGATGTGAACATAAAATCCACGTGTATGCTATTAAAATGAGCCATTTGTTTAATTCTGGATGTAAATGTCTCAGTCAGATGATGTCGTGACAGTCCCCAAAAATAGCGCCTTATTTTGACACCAGCTGCCTTTTTGACAGCTAATAATAACCAGTAAACAAAGCGAGACAAAATTACGACTACTTGTGCATTTATATCACAGAAAGCCCTTGACACCATTGTCAACATGGATCTCAGAGAGCTGTGATTAGGCACAGTATAACTTGTGTCATAAAGAAATTCAACACATTAAAAGTGCTGTCTGATGTCTCTGCAGATGAAAAAAGGAGGTCAGTTGCAGATTTCAGAGACAGCTCCTTCATCCAAACCAAAGAGAAACTGTGTGTTTCGGTCAAAGCTATGTCTGCTCTCTATCTGTCTAAGGTGGCACCTCAGGAATCACCACGCAGCCTTTTAAAACCGGTAAACATCTAGTCTACTGATTATTTGCTATCTTCTTTTCAGTCCAAAATTAGTTTGACCTTATAAGCCTAATCTCAAAGATGCTATTATTTTGTACAAGGTAAGCTAAATGTTTTAGAGCATGATGAAGAAAGTTAACTACTATTATAAATTAATTTGAGCAGTGACATCTTATAATTTAAATTATCATATTTCATTACACACATTAAATACCACCCTATAAAAGGATATATTGAGAAAGACATATGATTACCAGTAAAAAAAAGGATCATAAATGTTTTTGTTTTATCTGTTGTGACCTTTAAATCTCACTGTAGAGAGGTGATGGACAAAACCACACATATAGTAACCAGATGGTAATTTGTACAAATATCCAGTCATGTTTCACATTGATTTCAATAGATTTGTAGCTACACACTGCAGTGTATTATCTTTGTCTGTGTCTTTGACAGTAAATATACCACATAATGATTACCAATAAAGTAAAGTATTGCTTATGTAAGATTAACCTGACCTTAAATAATTATTGTTCCATCCAGGCACAAGATCAGTCATCTGAATCTGGGAAAAGAGTCAAACTAACCACGGTAAGTTAGAATTTCACAAGACATTTTGCACTATGGTTTGCACTGGATTTGCATTGTCACAATAACATAAACACCTTCCACACTATAGCTCAAGAAACAAACGCTTGCTATTCTGAGAGTTGCACAGTTGTCCTTTTGAAAGAAAGAAAAAAGACAATGGATGCCATCTACTCTTCGTTTTTTATTTATCGTTGGGGTTGCATTTGCTGGTTGCTTTGGAGCTCGGCTAACCCACTGACACCTGGCATGTGAAACGCAAATCAACTGGCATGATTAAGAAGGTAACATATTGCTGTCATTGCTGTAAGCATGTCTGCACACTCTAGAGCATGATTTTTCCCTGGACATCTCATTTGTGTCACAAAGGACTCAATCATGAGAACGTTACTTTGTTCTTCTAAGATGGCCGAAGCCTCCCAACAAAGGAGAGATGAACTGCCTCCATCTACTTCATCCAGTCATCAGCCAGGACCACAAGACACCTCTGGGGTACATTTCCAACGGTCTGTGCCATCCCAACTCTCAAAAGAAAAGTTATACAAACAGCGGCAGAAATGTGAGCTGAGAAGGCTCCTGAAGCACACACACCCAGAGCTGAAGATGCTGGATGAAGTTGTGGATGAGGAGCTTGCTGAGGTTTGGAGCTCAGAGACTGGGGTGACAGCTGGTGAAACTGGATATGAGGGAGAGGTCCTTTCAAGACGCTTGATATTTGAGAACTGTGCCCAGAGTGACAAAGCATCTCTTTACACCCCCAAAATGCACAGGGCAGAGGGAACAGTGGAAAGACGCTGTATCAGTAAAACATCAGCTATGTTTGAGGAGCATGAGGAGAGGCCATATAATGAAAGTGTTAAAGGGATCATGGAGGATAACAAAACACTTGGTTGTAGTCCAGATCCTAACACAGAGTGTGAGGAGGAGATAAGAATAGATGTTCAGACTACTAGAAGGATATTTGAGAGTCAGTCTGTGAACACATCCAGATTAAATACAGATACTAAATTCCAGGGGGAAATTTCTATTTCTGGTGATGAGACATGTTCAGTCCAAAAACAAAAACAAGGGTTTGAAATGTGTAGCAAAGATAATCTACACACTGAAAACAAAGACAATGCAAGTGGCAAAAGTTTTGATTTGACAGATCAGCCCCATAAACAAAGTGTTTATATGGTAGAAGAGGCTTCTACTGGTGAAACAGTATTTGAAAATGAGCCGATAAGCTGTCCTGATCCCCCCAAAAATGGGGAAATAATCAAAACGAGTGCTGCTCTTTTCCAAAACAACCCATTTATCCCAACAAACATAGAAAGAGAGCATTCTTTTGCGCGTACGTCAAAATCCCCAAGCCCAGCAGGAGACAGTGAGGCAGCGCAGGACTATCTAATAGCTAATGTCAAGAACAGAACCCATTTGTTTGAATCAATGCCATTTGATAAAATTAGGCATCAGAACAAGGATGAAATCGAGACATTGGTGGAGAACATCAAGGAAACATTGAATTCCCTTTATCACGTAAATGCTATATATTCAGATGGCTCAATCATTGAGGTGAATGAGACAATGCTAGCTAAAAAGGCCAAATTCACACTGTCAGAGAGTGGGCCTGAGATAAAATATGATGAGGTGACTAAAGGTGGGGGACAAAACTTCATACTCCAGTTGCTACCACGGGCCAACCTAAAGTGTCAGATCACTTATCTAAAGGAGGATAGTAAAGGAAGTATGGAGGCCACAGTGGTGAATGTACCCATGCACAAGTGTCAGTCCACTACCAGCCAAGACACAGAGTTTAAAACTGCCAATGTGCTTCAGCTTGTTGAGGATATTCTTAATCAAGATAACTCCCTGAGGAAAGGAGTGGTAATCCAGGAGGATGTGGACAGATGTGCTGAAGTCATTGTTTACTCTCTCTACAAGTATGTTGATGAGGAAGATGTGAAAGGTTACTGTGCTCCACAAGGTGCAGAGTATGATGAACCAGAGCCAGAAAGAGGTGACGTGAGTAAAACAGACTATCAAGAACTAAGAAAAGGTGCTATTGAATCAACCATAAGCTGCCTTCTAGAATCTTTTAAAGACCAAACCTGCCAAGAACCAATAAGGCCTGAAATCACAGTAAAAGGGAATGTAAAACTGTTCAAGAGTTGTATTGAAAAGGGAAATTTGGAGTATTTGAAAACTCTTCAGGCTGAGCCAACAGAGCAAGAACAAGAACTCCCTCTTAACCAAAATGTGTCTGGACAAAGCATGGATCTTCATCATGAGCAGAGAGCTGATCAGGCAGAGGAGAGAAATTCAGAATGGGTCCCGGTGGATGTAAAGAGACTGAAAAATATGTTCTCTGGAGATCAAAGACCAACTCAACCAAAGCAAAATGCATGGGAACATTTAGCCAAATCTACCACCATTTCTTGTGCATTCACAGGTCAAAATGTGACACTCGGAAAGAACCAGTCCTCTACAGAATGCAATGTTGGGGTATTTTCCCATGGGCAACTAAAGAATACCTTTAAGGAGTGTGGTGCCCAAACAGAGGAAGAACCCTGTAACTCTACAGTTGAACCACATGGACCATACCTACATCTTGAGACACAGGACAATGGCAGGGTCCACCAGGCTGACTTAGTCAAGGTGGTAGATGACAATGATGAGATCTCTGACCTGCAAAATGCTATACATAGCCTCACACAGGCCACAATCGAAGCCAAATCTTTGCATCACACTCAGAAATTCCTTGTTCAAGAATCTCTTAAGGAACCCGTTGTCTCGGTTACAGCAGGTAATGTCTCAGGAACAAAAGCAGAATTACCTCAGAAAAATGAGGATCCATGCACTGAGCCAAGGTGGGATGAACTTCCATCAGCCTCGAACATCACCTCAGAACCTAAGTCAGACCGCCAACATGAGAATATAGAGACATGCCGTGAAGACACAAATGCTGAAGAAACACAAACTACTGAGACATGCAGCCAAAGGGCTTCTATGGCACATACTCCAGTAACAACAGCAGCACAAGAGGAAGAGGAAGTTGTTTTTGAGGGTAAACTTAGAGCAGCTTTGGATTCCCTGGAGAGATCCAACATTAATGTCACTAGAGGAGATTTCCGAGCAGCTATGATATACAGAGAGTCTTCCAAACATCACAATGAAAGGTCACAAAATGTGGATGCAGTGTCTGTTGAAAAGCCCACAAAAGGGGAGGTTTTCCCTGTGACTGAACCTAAATCAACTCAGGCACCACTGAGAGAAGAGGTGTCCAAAGAACAAGTGTTTGCAGCAAATGCAGAACCCCCAAGCCAAAGTGAAACCCTGAATAAACAAGTTACAAGTGCTGTCTCAGAGAAAAGGAGAAGGCCTGTTGGTCCAAAACCAGCCATCCCGCCTAAACCTGAGCATTTGAAAGTGAAACAACGAGACATTCAATCACCCAACACAAAGAATCCTGAGGCATCCCAAACTAGTACTGCGAGACCCAAAGAAACGGTTCCGCAGCCATTGGCAATGACATCAATGCTACCTAAGGATGAACATAAGCAAAATCTGCTCAAGATTAACAGTGGCACAGACTCAGGACCTGATTCGGTGGATCATGGAGTGGAGTTTTGTGATGAAGCTATACAGATGTTGCAGGAAATAAGTCATCAAGTCCAAGGTTCAGTCATCTCCTTGGAAAGTGATGACACAGATAAGAATATCATTAATCGACAACAGGAGATAAAGGCCACAGCAGAAGAGAAAAGCAACCTGGTTGTCCCAATCAAAGAGAATATGAATGAAACAGATGAAAGTCATGTAGATTTTCATGAAGCATGTAAGAAATTTGGAGGTAAAAAGGCATTTTCAGTGAAGAATGCGCCTGTAAAGCCAAAAAGAGTTCAAATTGCCCAGCCTGAAAACAAAAACCCAAGACACATGTCTGAAGATAATTCCTCAGTTCTCACACATGTAGTTGGAGACCCACAACAAACTGGTCAATCACGCAATAACCCAAACACCTGTGGAAAAACGGTTGACAGCAAGTACGAGAAAGAAAGGAAACAAGAAAGCAAAGTTGAGATGAGGGAAAAGAAAGGGCGCAGCGAGACAGAGGTTGAACGCCGACAGCGGCTGTCAGTTCACATGGATGAGATCATGAGAGGGAACATAACAGCAGCCATGGACATTTTTGACAACTTGCGAAAGCAGGAGGAACTGCAGAGCATTCTCAGTCGAGTTGAAGAAATTGAACAGGACACGAGCGAGGTCGATGTGAGGTCTCTGAGGGGAGTATTTGAGAACGTCCCTGACTGGGTGGTCAGCTCCAACAAAAAGAATCAAAAAAAGGTCAAATTAGAAAACATAGAAGAGAGGATGCCGATAACACAGGACAACACTGAGAGCAAGTCCTCAATGGCGCATGTTTTTGGAGATCTTGAACGAGCCAGTGAGGAAATCATGAATCTAAAAGAACAGACTTTAGCAAGACTTATGGACATAGAAGAAGCCATAAAGAAGGCTCTGTATTCTGTCTCTACTTTGAAATCAGACTCGGATATTGCTGGTTTATCATGCCTGTTCAAAGAGTCATTAGGGACAGTGCAAGAATCCCCGTCCCCTGGTAATATCAGAAAAATTAGCATCGGCTCAAGAAGAACAAAATCACTGCAGACACAAAAAAGCCTCATAGCAGAGGGGAACGCAGCTCTGCCAGTTAGGCAGAGAGCAAGCATTGAAGTAGCCTCTGCAAAACAACGAGCAAGTCCTCCATCTTCACCTGCCTTCATCTCCATCCAGTCAGCTGCTAGAAAGACGGATAAAACGGAGGCGCTTCCACCAGGGACCACAATCTGCCCGACATGTCAGCACAGCCCAAAGACTGAGGAGAAATTCCAGACAACAAAAGCGGTGACGTGCAACAGCCCTGCTCAAAACAGAAAAAGAGACCCCAAAACAGGAGGTCAAAAACAAGCCTCTTACAACTCACTTTACCCTAAACGAGAGCTGAGTGTACTTGATGTGCAGACTGACCACGAGGGGAACAGTATTATGGGCACCAAAACAGTCACAGAGAACTATGAAAGGACCGATCATTTTGGAAACCGGTTCTACTCTTCCAAAACCTCCACTGTTGTCACTACTCAGCCAGAGGCTACAACATCCACAGGTCCGGCGGTGGTCAGTCCGGCGGTGGTCAGTCCGGCTACGTATCAGGTCACCAAGTACCCAGAAGTTCGGCTGCCCATCAATCAGAAACCTTAAATCATTCACAGACAGGTGCAGGTTGCTACCTATTCGCTTAGAGTTGGCAGTGTTATGTACATATTTTATTTCCTAAGATATGAATTATGTTGGCTATTACTGCTTGTTGTTTATTTATAAGAGGTTATTATTCGTTTGAGATTTCCTTATTGATGTTTGAGGATGTATTTTTAGCGTGCATTCTTTAAAACTGTTTTTGATTTGCAATTTGAAATTAAATACGCATTATTGGTTTTCAAATAAGTTTTTGTGTTCATTGTGCTTATTATTGTTTTTTTGTTTTAACCAAGCTCGGTCACATTTTTCTCATCAGTTTCCACCAGCATGTCGAGAGATGTGTTCAGCCTGTTTGAAGCCGGTTTATCCAATGGAAAAAATTACTGCCGACAAATACATCTTTCACAAAACTTGCTTCTGTTGTAAACAGTGCAAGAAGATATTAAGGTGAGATATTAAGTTATTCTTCAGAAAAATCACCTGCGACATTGATCAGTGATTCCAAATATTGATTTATTGCCTGTGCCAAAAATAGTTGGAAACTTTGATGACTTTGATATTGATACATTTGATATTGGCCCAAATATAAGATAGCCCTAATTAAAATATTCCATATTTAACTAAATTTTAAAAGCATTATCATGTTAAAATAATATAGGATATGGTACATTTTCTAAAAACACTATGGATAGTTAGGCATTCTTGGCATTTTCACTGACATTTTAAAACTTTTCTGAGAAAGCTTTTGGAAGCAGTACTTTCGAAGCACATGCCGTTGTAAAATATAACCAACAACCCCAATTTTTTTAAACTAGTTGCAAGAAACTTATACTCATCTTATACTCGGGCCAATAACTGCAATAAACTTAATATTTGCCAAATACATTCAAAATATTTCATTGACTTATTTGTTGAACTATTTTATGTAACTAGGGGGACAAGTGTCAAATATTTTTTCACATTTTGACTTGTCAAGCAAGAGTGAAAGTAATAACATTGCTAACTGATGCATTGAAGTACTGTAATTACAGAGGTATCATTAATATTATTCATTCCATCTGTGCTTTTCCTGCAATAAGTAAAAAGCATGACAAAGCTAAAATGTTTAGATATGACATCTTTTGAATGATAATTGAATGCTAAATGAAATACACGATAGATTTTTTCGTAAACCCTTGTAAACTCTAAATGTGCCACATAGCTACTGCAACTACAAAATATACCATTACTACATCTAACCAAATGTTCTTAATTTCAAACATAACTGACTCATTGTGCTCATTTGTAGCATGTACAATTATGCACCTTTATATGGGGAATGCTACTGCATATTTCACTACCAACAACTGTTCAGAAGAAAAGGGAATTATGACGAGGGCTTTGGACATGCCCAGCACAAGAACCGATGGCTTCTAAGAAATACTGCTGATGTGGTTTCCAATGAGTCTGAGGCATAAATATCCAGTGATGTAAGTACTAGCAGGCAACACTAATCTAGATTATTATCTTTATTACAATCATTCTCTTATCATATTCATGATAATTCATTAACTTGGCTCCCATCTTTTAAAACTGTGTTGTGTTTCTGTTCAGCTGATGGTGACTGACAACACGGAAAATCTTCTTGAAGATGTGTTCGAGGCACCATGTAATGGCTGACTGCTTTCCAAATCTGACAGTGTGTTCACATGCTGATTGGTGATGAACGATAGTGTGTTGACACATAATCCACAACCTAATTGCAGCAATGGCTTAATCATTTTATGCAATTGCAGAATAAGTGTGACAGAAACAGACATGTAATCATCTCCTTGTCAGTTTTATTAAATTACCTTTAGCTTTTTTTTTGTTCACAATTACTGCATCACATTATATACACATTTTTGTATAATCCTTTCTTAAAACAAATGCCATTTTGTAAATAATTAAATAATGGTCAAATTAGGTTATGTCTGTATAGAAAATAAAGAGGCTCATTCACTCGGCACCTACTGTGTAGCACTGCTGATACTTCTTGTATCTGTCTGTGACAGTGTGTGTCCTACTTGAATGCTCATGAACTTCACTCCACCAGTTATATTTCTACCTGCCTGCTGCTGCCATGTGGTCTGCAACATGTCTTACTAATGAGGACCTAAAAAAATGTTTTTATTTTCGCCAGTTCTTTGTACATAAGTATATTTTGATGCAAATACTTTTGTACTTTTACTTAAGTCAAGTTTTAAACGCAGGAGTTTTGCTTGTAACAAATCATTTATACACTGTGGTTTTGTTACTTTTCCTTGAGTAGAAATTCTGTGTATTTCTTTCACCACTTAGCTCACAACACTGACATTAAAGAAAACACAGAGTCTGTCATGTATCAGAACTGTTCATCCCAAACTAAGCTCTTTATCTGAACTTAGATTTCTGACCACAGTTATATTTGCCCTTTGTCTAATATCTTACCCAGGTCATTGATTAAAAGCTTTTGAGTTTTCACAACATGCTGAAACTGTGTGCACTAGTAAGAGCGTTACTCAGTAGTAGGGTGGTGTCATAATTTAGCCAAGAACACTTGCTAGCTTACAGTAGTATCCTAATGTCAGGGGCTAACTGCATTGGCAATAACAAGTAATGAGCAATAATAATGATCAGAGCGACTGTTTACATGTCCAACACAAGATGCAAGAAACCACATGGGGGCAGAACTCCATCACATGAACATTTATACACACATTTGACATATTATGGTCTTATAAAGTTGATATGTTGGTATTTTTGCTGGTAAATTGCTGCACTGTGTTCACCAGCCAAATGCTAACTTTATCTGAGTCAATGACAGTGTGTTGATGTCAAAAGATTATTATTTCTATTTCTATTTTCTATAAAGTTGACAACTGAAATATATACAGAGAGAATACATCTGTAGCCCTTTTATTCATTTATATGCAGACATTAAAATGTTTACGTTGTTAAAATATAACACGTTTATAAAGTGTAAACATGTTAAAATCATTCGTTCTTTATACAGTTAAAAGTCATAGAAAAAGAAGTGTTAGTTTTAAAATTCATTCATGGTCGGTTGTCTGCAAAAGTTCTAGAAGACCACAATAACACACATACTGTCCATTATTAAAATGAGGTGAGAAACAGTGTATAGTAAATATAAATATACATATTTGTATATATTTACATTATATATATAGTTATCAAACTGTCTATAACATCTGTAGTAGTAAAATAAAATTATATTTAATAATTATAAGTTAAACATAAGTCATTTGTAGCTTTGCATTTAGGTTACATTAGCAGTTATCTGTTGAGGGCAGGGAAACAACTGTGAAAACCATTATGCCCACATAAATCACATTTTTGTGCTCTTTTCTGATCCTGTTTCAGCGGTCTCATTCTCACGTTTTCTGAAATTAGAAAAAAAAAGATTAATACGTACAATTGCTCTTATTTTCTTGTAAGCAAAATAAGAACTCTGTCAAGGGTTTATCAGCTCACATGACTTCAGCGTGGTCCTGGAGTTCAACATGTCGGGTTTCAGGCAGAAATAAACATAAACCTGCAGCAGCAATGGGGATGCTGCCATATAGCAGCATGGGGATGGTGTAATGGTAGACGTTCAGGAGCTTGATCAGTGGAGCGAGGATTCCCGCCACACGAGCGCACATGGAGTTCAGACCTACACCATTCTGCCTGCAAGTACAGAATAGGCAATAGACGTATCGGCATTATAATATTAAATCTGTCAATATTAAGTATTATAATAGATTTTATGTTTCACCTCTGGGACATTACCTACCTTACCTTAGAATGGTCGGGTATAGTTCTGCAGTATAAACATAGACTATGGAGAAACTGGCAGTGGCTGCAAACTTTCCCAGTACGGCTACGATTGTGACGACCACAGGAAGGTCTGATGGACAAATAACAAACCGGACAAAAACACATATGTGCCACATATAAATGAAACGTATGTGTTGTCAGAAAGCAAAGTATGTATTGGGTTAGAAGACATCTTGGGTATACTGAGATAGAAAAGAAGGATACTGAAATATTTAAATGTAAATTGTTTGTTGATATGGGACTTGTCCTAGTTTTTAAGAATCATATTGAAGATGGATTACGACTCCTATTATGATACAACTAATTACCTTTTGGAATGGCAAGGATCCCAAGACAAGCACATCCTCCGAAGAACAGGACTGCTGCTAGACATATTTTCCTGCCAAAGTGCTGGATAAGAGGCAAGCAGCCGAGGCGTGCAGGAACTTCTACTGCGCCAAAGATGAACTGCGTGAGGTAGATATCCAGACCAAAGCTGCCAACATTCAGGCTCAGTCCATAGTACATCAGACTTGTTCCAAACCTATTAGCAGAGCGGAAGAGATATCTTCAGTGCAACCACAAAGGTATGGCTGCAGATGTGGTTGTGACTGAAATGAATACTCACCAGACGTTGCACATTATGAGAGCACGTTTTCTGAGATATGATATCCTGAAGATGTCCAACATGTTTCCTCTTTTAGATGTACCCTCACTCTCCAGCTAAACAATGTATGCAATTATTTAAATAGAGTATATTAATTTCAGAGCTCTATTATGCTTGATTTTGGTTGAAGTCATCATGTATTTGAGAAAGTTGACCTTGTCTAGCAGATCTTCCGGGACCGTCCTCCCATTCACCTTGGCTGCTCTCCGAACCTCCTTTATGGCCTCCTTCTTCCTGCCCTGGGTGATGAGCCAGCGAGCTGACTCTGGAAGAATCCTAATTGACATACACAATCACGAACTGTACACTGTATTTTATTTTGTTTAGGGATAAAATAGAGAATAGAGCATCTAAAAAATGTAATCCAAGTAGTGGCCTGAGAGGCTGCTGACCAGTAAAAGATTCCCACAACAAGGAGAAGAGGGCAGAAGAGCACCAGCTGCAGGATTCTCCAGTTGCGGATCAAATAGGCAACGCCAGACAACACCATGAGTCCAAGAGGGAAAAAAGAGTGGCAGATAATGGTGCAGAGAGCAAACCTGGAGGAATCACTCCACTCTCCACCTTCAAAGCAATAATAGAGACAGAAATGTCATTGTTTCTGGCACGTTATTTTTGAAAATAGAAAGTGTGTGTGTGTAACTTAAATCTTATTAATCTTATTATTACTTACACTACCGTTCAAAAGTTTGGGGTCACATTGAAATGTCCTTATTTTTGAAGGAAAAGCACTGTACTTTTCAATGAAGATGACTTTAAACTAGTCTT
>JAVQJD010079405.1:0-130183 GCA_036023655.1 Nannoperca australis
TTGAATTCCATCTATGAAAAGTACTATATCATTTATTTTCTTGTTTCCAAACACCATAAATTTTGTTTTCTTTAAATTAAGAGATAACTTGTTGGCGTCAAACCAATCCCTGAGCTTGAACATTTCCTTTGTAATGGTATCAACAACTTCTGAACTAAAAAAGTTGGTATCGTCCGCAAATAGAACAAATTGTAACACTTTGGAGACTTCACAAATGTCGTTTATATACAAAAGAATGTATATGCACTACTAATGACACTACATTGCTTTCATTACAGAGATAGGGATGTGTTTAGTATAACTAAAGACTGGAAGAAGAGGGAAACAGCTTGCCCAGCTTTATTAAAACTAATTCTGTTGAGTGTGTACCATAGTCTGAATGCAGAGGCCGCTCTCTGTCTCAAGAATCCAGGCATAACCAGATGCACCATTGTGAGTACTGTCACAAAGACCTAAGTTTACATGCCCCCAAAACATGTGAGCATAGGGCACATCCCCATGCTTTTACAAGAGGGCCATGTCCTCCGAGGTCATGTCATTTCATTTTTCAAAATATATATATTTTTTTTAAATGTTAAATTGAAATGACACATTGCTAGAACTACTTTACAGCTCTGCTTGTAAAGTGTTGGACAGGTACAGTATGGTCCTGTCATACTAATGTGTGTAGGATACTGAAAACACACATTTTGAGGACAACTGGGGAGACAGTGGGAGAATCAAAGGCCTCACACAATGACATGATTCTGGAGCTGATCCTAGCTTACTTTAGCTAGTGCTGCAATTAGCAGTGACCCTACAGACGGAATCAACTGACCTGTGAGACCAGCTAGCATAACTCAATTTAGCTAGTACACTGGTGAGCGGTTATTTGGATATACCAGTATCACTTCTGCACAGAAGAATGCAAGGAACAAGCACGTGGTTTAAGGTAAGGCAGCATGCTCTGCTAACTCTACTGGGTGGTAATGTCTGAAGAATTATGAGGGCAACAGGTTGTGTGACAAAGGCATTTATGGTATTATTGTCAGTAGTAAAGCTTTATGACATTACGTACAATCTTAAGGAATTTTACTGTATCAGTTAGAAAAAATCTGAGGACTCATTTGAATTTGACCAATTATCAAAAACACTATATGTTGAAAGGAGCTGTAACTCTTGTCCTGTTTTTAGGAACATTTGTAACATTGTTTTTGAGTAAAAGTCTGTCACCTATTTAATAACATGATTATTTACTTTGATCTGCAAGTGACTGAGTTAATAGTTAATGCAGTCTAGTTAAATCTTGCTGGAGCTTCTCTCCCAAGCCACGTACCATTCTGCCTCATAGCTACTGCAGTCAAAGCTTAGTGAAACCAGTGCTGTCAGACTTACTATTGAACCTTCTTTAAAATTGCTCACATAGACATGGAAACGATGTCGCTTATTTGACTGGAGGAACAAAGCACAATTCCAACATATAGGAAGAAAAGAAAGAATCGGGGGAACAGGTTAGCTGGTTCAGCCGGCCCAACTGAGACCTGCACAGACACCAACCTATGTCATCTGTCACTTTTTCTAAAAACACTGACATACTTTCTAGAAGAAATCATAGCTTTCACTTCGGTGTAATTTCCTCCAATTATATTTCCCTATTTGAATATATATTTTATTTATGGCCTAGACTATTCGTTTATTAAAGCATACAGCCCATTAGGTGACTGCAAGGACAAATAGATGGAGGACAAATATGCAGATAACCTACAGCGGCCTTGATCAAAGAAGAGACTAATGCAGCATTTTAGAGGGACTTAAAGAGAAATGGGGAAAAGGAAGACAACACATCTGCACTGCATACAATCATACAAATATATGTTATTTTATTGAATAATATTCCAGAATAAGACATCTCCTTTCAATTCATGTAGGAGTTATTGTAGAAATGCACACAGGTCTGATGGCAAACATGGAGAGAGGGTGAATCGAGGGCATGTGTCTGTAGATACTGAGAGGGAGTCATCCCTAATGAGCCAAAGAACAGTGACATATGCATGCTTTGCAAAAGAAATTCCCATGTCAGTCTGGACAACTAGCAGTTATTATTGCAAGCCACTGATTGCCTTTGTAGCCTGCAAAAAAAAATCCTGATTGTAGTTTCTTAGCCTGTTGCATTTGTTTCCCTTCCTTGAGTGCAGGCTGGTAATTCTCATTGCATATTACTGGTCTTCATTTTTCCTGTTTGCTCCTTTCCAAAGTGGTTGAAAAAGCCATTGTGGTCCTGCTGCTTGCTTTGTCTTTTATTGTAAGGAGTCCAACATGTGTCTAAATCCCTGGTAATGCTCGGGAGGTGCCTGAGGATTCAGGCCTTCTCTCTGTGGCTAACCAGCGCCATGGCCCATTTTTTCATTTATGGCTTTTTTTTTTCTTTACTTTTTTTTTTCATAGTCAGTTTTTTTGGAAGACAAGAAGATTGGAGTTAAATCAAAGAGTCCATACAAACAGGAGATAGAGGTTGTGGGAACTCTGGAAGACTTGCGTGACCGTAACTCTGAGACCACCAAGGTCATTGCTGCGTATGACAGGACACATGTTGACTTTAAGAATTGTCCTCATGCTGTTTTCACTTGAATACATTGCGTTGTTCACAAACATCGTTCGGTTTGGCTGAAGTTCACTCGGGGGACACATCAGTGTGGATACAATGGTGCCGACCAAAGACATAAACACACTAAATAGGGAGGTACATTTGGACAGCAACAACAATTCTTTGCATTAGAAAGGAAACATGACAAGGTAGAACAACTGAAAGACAATAAAAAAAATCAACACCTACTACTTAAATACATATCTGGAAAAAAAGACCTGACATAGCACATCAGATATACACTATTTGTATTATTGACATAACATACATGTAAACTGACAGCATTCCATACATTTAGGCAGTCCAGACAGGTTTTGTGGTCTGGAAGCACGCTGCTATGTTAAATAGCGTTCAAAGGGAACATTTTACATCCTTCAGATTTTCAGCATTTCTCAAAGAGGCCACTTACTTAAACAGGTTACATATGATGCTGCAGCAGCAGCAGCAAAAGTACTCTACAAGTACAAAATAAATGGCTTCTGGGTTGTGTCCTTTAATACAAATGCTTATTTTACTAGGAATATTCAAACAGTGTTGAAGCCGAGGCTCAACCTTGTTGAAGTATCATTCCTTCAATATTTAATACTGTTATGGAACAGTGAGCATGGCACACATCCATTTTGTACTGTCATTTTAGAACTGACTTATATTCAACTGTTGATGGGGTTTACGTAATTCAGGTGCCAGAAACTGTTCCAAAAAAAGATCCATAGCTTCTAACCCCACTTGGGTTTTACAAAAAAACAAGTTTTTGCAAAAGAAAAAGAAAAATAACAACAGTATTTCATAATGCTAAACATTGCTTTGTTTATCTAATTTACTGTTCTAAAAATGTCTTCTGTACGGAATACTGTCATGGACCATCAGTAACTAAAAGTGACATTGTAGTCATAATAAATAAAATTATTAAGTAGGAGAGCACCAATCACGCGTAAGGAGCTGCTGCACATAAAGCATAACAGGGCATTGTAACCACATTAGGAATCCATAATGCGTGCTTTATCATCACATTACAGCATGATATAAACAAACCTCATCATTAATTGTAGGAAATCAAACGAACAGTAAATCTGTTAAAGTTTGTGTGAACATGTGATATCTCAGCACAGTAAAGCAGCTCAGAGTGTGAGTAGATTGGTGTTTAGCAACAATGCCTCCACACCAAACAGTGTTTCTATGGGCCTCCCATTAACAGGGCCACCTTTTTAGCGACCAAGTGCTTCCATTAGAGGGAGCCAGTTATACACAGATTTTCCCCATAAATTGACAAACTGCATGATTCACATTTCAGTTTGCATATTGGTTAGAACACGTTGGCACAGCAGAATTTGGGACGCTAAATGTACTGACACAGACACTGCAAATAACTGCAGTTGTTTGAGCACAAGGGTCTGTTTTTAAGTTGGATAATTCTGTGGATTTAGGGGTATTTCACAAAAGTACCATATCGTAATTTGATTGATTATATTATTATATTATATTGATTTATATTTTTCCAACAATGATTAAAAAAAAACATTAACAAAATTTAACATACACACTTAGTAAAATCAAGAGATTCTTGCTTTGGAATGGTCTAACATCACCTGGTATTGTTATACTGCTTCTTCATAATACACTTCAACACGTCAAATGTTGGTAGTTGTCGAACAGTGCAATAAATGCTTTGAATCCCCACTGCACTGCTCATGCATTGGCGATGACTTGAAGTTTGATATTCATTATTGCCGGTTATTCCCACTAACTCTGTTAAAGTTGAAGGATTCCCTGGTTGTTTTTGATAAACTCTTAAGAACCTCCTAAAACAGTGAGTTTTTAAATGTTTCATAAGGTGCAACGTGCTTCTAGTACTCCGATAACTTTTAGTAGGCCAAGTTTAGGGATGCGGTTTACAGTAAGTTATGCACCTGTGCTACCTTTAGCAGATATGTGTCTCAGAGGATAAAATGACTGCTGATGCTCACACTGTTTCAAACTAAAGAAAACTTTGTTTTGTCAGGCCCCGAGGACAAACTCTTCCTTGTGATGTCGTCCAACAGGAAGGAACCAAACATTAGACCTCCGAGTTCATTTTGAACAAATGGGTTTTGTTGTCTTGGGGAAGACCTTGGGGAAATTTCTGCACCAATCACAGGGTGGCTGTTCTCTTGTTTTATTGAGTCTATCAATCATTGTTTCAATCTTGTGCCCTTTGTTTTTCTCCTTGCCTCTCTTTCTTGCCTTACCTTACTCTTAATCATAGATGCACATACACACAGACCTAATAAACACACTGTACGTATACACCTACACAGGCAACATAGTGTTGAAATGAAAGTTAATGGGCTGTAGCTGCTACAGTAGGCTTCGGTTAAGGAGATATGTGTGGGAAAGGGATTACGACTTTAAATCTCTCATGCGTGGGCACACAAACTATATTGGTATTTTTGATTTTCCATGTTAACACATTGCTGTTAGCTTTGCAAGATAAATGTATTCTCAAGGGAAAAACAGAACACTGTCTGACCTCTTCAAACTACAACAACAAAGATCCTCTTAATACCTTTTCTATTCTATGGCTACCTTTTTCTATCGACCACACATGAACATTTCCTTCCACACATTTTACATTCAAGAGTTTCACTTAATAGTTGCCATCCTACCTTCTGTTGCCTTCTTTGCACTTATTCTCTGACATCCTTTACTTCACATTCATCGTAAAAACAAACTGTTCTGTTTGGATCTTCTTGTCTTACATTCTACTTTGTTCTTCACTTTACATTCAACATCTGCCTGCTCAACATTCTCTGTTCTTGTCTGTCTACTTTCAATACAACCGTCGGACAACTTACTGCGGCGTTCTTCAGCATTACGATAATAAGGACTGGTTGCTTTTTGGGAGAGAAATCTATGGAGGATTTGGATCTCTCTGATGTTTAACATTATAAAGTGAACGTAAATCACAATGAGGGTTAATTATTTTAGTTTGCTTACTTTCTATCTTATTTATTGCACTATAAAGTAGAGCTGCAACAATTAGTCGATACATCGATTTTTGGTCAATTTTCAAGCATTAATAAATTGCTTTGATGATTTGATACATTTTATACTATTGCAACTAGGCTACCTGTGGGCTTTGGACTGACAGCAGGACAAAAACAGACATTTAAAGATGTTCATCTGGGCTGTGGGAAACTACAACAAGCATTTCCCCCATTTTCTGACATTTTTGAGACAAAGCAATCCATCAAGAAAATTTGTGGCATGTTAATCAATATTGAAAGTAATTACTATTTGCAGCACTACTGTGTAGGCTAAGAGATAAAACAATGTCATAATGTCTTCATTTGGCATCCAAGATTATCTTGCTGTCACTGCTTTGTACCTCCAAGTGCTTTCCTTTTATGGACCGGACTTACAATCAACTTTGAAATGTGACCTGGCATGAAGAAGCTCCCAAATGGAATGCATAAATATTGAAAACTGTATGAGTACTGACAGCTAAAATAACCCTATATGCTACGTGCTGTGCTGATATCATACAGCAGTTAGTAATGCACAGCTAGAAACCATACTAGGCTGTTCCAAATTCACCTGGGAGAGGGAGCATTGGCTGGTCAGAAATAAAGATTTGTAGTTCTATAATGCAAAGTCTGCTGCAAGGACAAACTAACTTTATTTGAACTGAATGACAGTCCCCCTGGAAAAGCCCAGAAAATTAAAAACCTAATGAAAAAAATGTAAAGCCCTCCAACTAATTTCCTCCATAGACCCCTGTCAGAAATAGCGCACAGTGCTTTACATGCCTCTTACATCAATTATCATATCCACATGCTGCACAAAACCCTGCCAAGAACGTAGCATACATTACTGCAGAAATTCCTTATCAACATTCTTCAAGAATACACCTGCTAATCCTTCACTCTTTGGAAATGAACTGCCTCCATATGCTGACCTCTTTGCAATTCAGCATCCTATTTCCGACTTACGCTCACCCTCAATACAGCACATACCTAAAGCCTGTTTCACATTCTGTAACCCTTCTTCACATTATATTACCATTAAAATTGGACACTATGCCAATGCTTTGAACCTCCTAGAGATTCTCTGTGATTTTTAGCGACCATCTAATGAGCAGTTTTACAGATTGCCTTCCACATCTCTCAACGTTTCTCTTCTTGACATAGCAAGGAGCTTTCTGCTGTCTGTGCATGTTGGTGGTATCTATGCACATTCACTTTAACTGAACATTGATTCTTTCCCCTCAGTAGGTTAGCACCCAACAGCAGCCAGCATTGATGTGACAACAACCAATGCCCTGACAGTGCCCATTTAGAAGCCTCAACTTATATCATTGCATATTTTTCTAAAATTGTATCTGATTGAGAGACCCAGTGCACATCAAATTATCTGATTGCAAAATATTAAATTAATGAAGTATATTTTGTGGCTTTACGAGGTTGCCCAGAGATGCTCCTCCCTGCTGTTTTAAAATGTGTACGACTCTCTAAAGTCAGTGGAAATGGTACACAAGACGGATGTTCCCCCCAAGTATCACCTATTCACAGACACAGACATATCAAAGACACAATGTCATGTCCCGTCTGAAGGACGTGGTGGAGGTCACCCACAGTATCTCTGTCTATCCCCTGTACGGGACAACTCAGTCACACACACAATCTTACAGTGCATCCATACTGTAGAAGACATCCATACACAGGGGTTAAAACACAAATCACACCGGGACATTCACTCAGACAACTATTTTTTTTTTTGTCTGGGGGCGATTCTTTCAAGGTGATTTGATAAAGCTAGTGAGTGGATAAGCTGCCAGACATCCTCAGAATAACAAGTGCTCCAGCTCAGAGGCTCCTCCGGCTTTGATGTTTGCCTTCAAACCTGGCTTTGTGCTGACAGCAGATGCAGAGTGAAGTGTACGCTACGGCTCTTTTTTTTCAGGTGACTCAAGTTCAGATCCTCCCTGGATTTAAAACATGACCCTGTTGTTCATTTTGTAGCCTTTAACGAGCTAGTGCAATAACAAGTGGTCACCTGGTAGAGAACAGGGGCTGGAAAGAGGGTGATGCTCACTGTCTCACTCATTCATACTTTTTACTCAGAATCATCTTCTGGCCTGTTGAAGAAATATTGCTCAGGCATTTTGACCCCTATATCCACAATATGGAGTAAAAACATTAATTTATCTATTCTCTATTATATGGCTCATATTCCCAGGAAGAATACTTGTATTATTGTATTTTATTTCTTTTTTATATATATAACACTTATGCAAGCATTAGACTACCTCTCTTCTGAGCATAATAAAATGCATATCATACTCTTCTTTTGGAATTTGAAAATCTGGATCATTATCATAAACATCATGATCCCCATCATTTCTAATACTATCATCACTGCTTTGCTGTTCTTTTGATCTTGTGTTTAGAGCACTATTATCATCTTAATCACCTTTTACAGACAGAGTTTCCATAACCGTGTCCATTTACATCTGGGCTGTCATGTATTACAATTCTTATCACAGGACTGGCTTAAATATTAAAACAAAAAAGATAAGAAAAAAAACATTGCTATTAGTTTTAATTTCATAACTCCTCTTTAAATGTAGTTGTTATTTTGTCCACACACTTTCTCATACACTCATCTTGACCTGACCCAGGATTCCTGCTGATATATTTCTCCTCTGAGCTGTTTCATCTCACTTTGAGCTTTAGTTGACCTTGGTGATTAGCTTAGCTGGTCGGCAGATGGTGGATGGAAAGCTGGCTGAGCCCCACTGTCACCAACTTTAGGGCTCAAGAGAGGGGGCCCATGGGTGAGGATTACGATCCCCATGGGTGAATATACAGTACAGTAGGGCGGACAGTGGCGTAGGCATGTGAGAAAACATGGAATTGTCAGTGGGACAAAGAAGCTTGAGCTTGACAGAGAAACGAAGAAGACTGTATTACGGAGTCATAGGGAGAGAAATAGACAAATAGTGGAAGGGGGAGGTGTTAGTAGTTCTGGCTCAGGCCCTGGGCTTTTGTCTGTGGTGACAAGTGAGGGGGGGACTCCTCTCTCAGGCCTTCTTGGCTGCTGATGGACTGCGGACCCTTTTATCCCTCAACATCTTGTAGTGCACTTCTGGAATGTGGTGGCCGGTGAGGGCCACTCCCTCAGCCACCCTCAGTGCATTATGGGCCACTGTGTTCCCAGTGTCACCGCTGCCCTTTGTCCCACCCTCAGTCTCCTGTGCTATGAGGCATCAGCCTTTGGAGCTTCTTTCCGTCCATTCTTTTGGGACGGCGAATCTGACGTCTTCACTGTCTTTCGAGGAGGACTCACCGGTTCACTGGTGAGCTCATGTAGCGATGGCTCCTTATACATCGCAACTGTGAGACAAAGATAGAACCTAATGGTTAATAATTGAGGAGGTGATTAATAACTAAGATAAACTGGTTTGAAATGTGCTAAAGTGACACAAAGGACACAAACCCTCTATAACTTTAGGCAGGAAGTGTGCAGCTCCTTTGGTCTTCTTGACCCGGTTGCCCTTCATGATCTGGCCATCACGGTTGATACCGATATACCAGGAGCGGCCAGACTGGGTCTGGCGATAGAGCATGGAGGAGTATGTAACGTAGTAATTCTCAAACACACTCTCCTTGAACTTACACTCCGGAGTAAAGTGCTCCTGAAAATAAATATGGAAAAGGGGAAAGGGCGAGAGATGCATTTATATTAGCAAACAAAGCAAGATAATACAAATTATAATGCAAATGTCATTTCTATGAGTATTTAAACATGAACTCCAGTGAGTGTGCGCACACACTTGAAAAAGAAATACATGGACACAAGCAGTGCAATACATTAATTAGGTGACTATTTAGAATTATATCTGGACTTTGATTTTCTTTCTCTGAAAGCATGAACATCCTGCTCCTTTGTGACCAGCAAGACAAGGATGCTTTCTGTACATGGAGAAATAGCATTAACATCTCTTCTAAACACAACACATTCCCAAAGGAAAAGTGCAAAGAAGATGAAAAGCACTGATGCCCCAATACAATAACAAGTTCAATCTATACATGTAGTACATTACGCACTGTACATATAAATGACTCATTCTGACATCACACTGCAGTGACTGCTTGAGAGGCAAACCAACTTGCTGTGCCTAATGAACAAGATCTTAGATAATGGGTTCAGTCTTTAGCAAAGTTCTATCTTGGTATTTATGCAGTTTCTGCAGTATGCATATCCACATTTATTTGCTGTGTATCATGTACATGGTCTTGGAGTGTCAAAAGTTGCTCTGTAAATAGTGACTTTAGTGTATATGTACACTACAGTGTGTACCATGGATAGCCCAGCTATAAATCTTTGTGCTTTACCTACTTTGGAGAGAAGCTTCTTTTGATCCCATAGACATCCATGCATATAGTTCACCATGTAACATACATTGGAACTTCAAGCACAGCCATAAGAGGCATTAGCACAGTGGTTCCCAACATGGGGGTCAGGACCCCTCCAATGATTTAATTACTTTATTTAGTTAGAAATGCAGTTTATTTATCAGGGTGGAATAAGTATTAAAACAACTTCAGATGGGAAACTCTAAACTGTTTTGGGGAACTGCTCACATCAGACAATATATTAGCATGGTTCGACAACTGGGTATGTGGAAACAATGGTAAAATGAATTTCCCCAAAATGAGAATTACCCCTTTAATATAGGCTACTGTCATGTGCCGTCAATTGTCCGTGACTGGCTAAATCTGAATAGACATTACAAAATCAAATTACTTGGATCAAATCCAACAGTATAGCCAGTCATTGTAAATGATCATGTTCCAGCAACAGTTCCCCTCCCTCGCTGTCCTCAACATAAGGACGACTGAAGCCTGAATAATGTTGACTGGGGATATTAACCAATAGCGACAGATATACATCTCTCTTAGTCCCCATCAGGGTCTCAACAGGGTCCTTCCCCTGTCAGAGAGCAAAGCCAATCTGGTGGATTGATTAAGTGAGAGCAGCAGGGCAGAAATGGCTGAGTGGAGAATTTCTCTCAGACTCAGGACGGCAGCGGAGGGCCAAAGGATCACAACTTGACATAGATGAGTTTTAATAAAGAGCCATAAGTAGATTGAGAAGGTATAAGAGACCTCCAGTTTCACACTTATCACAGATCATCACCTTTCTCCTTCACTGGGAGGAGTCATCCTTTGGCTGAGGAGCCAGTTCGCGACTGTGTGCCCTTTCTCTGTCCAATCCTGACCTGCTGCTCCATCACAATTTATGCCCTTTTAGCAGCTGCCACCCCACCATAAAAAAACAAGACCCTACCCTTAACTCAACAAACTCTCCAACTACCATCAGCACCACATCGCAGAGCTATTTTAAGATCCTCTGACAGGTTTGACACTTCTGCTGTGCTAACACAAAGGGGATGGGATCGATAGATGATCTGCATCATTTATTATTAATCAGGCCAGAGAGCAAGAGGGGTGGGAAGTGCGGGAGACACAAGGGGAAAGGTAGGAGAGACAGGGAAGAGATCAGAAGATCACTCGGAGAGGACAGAGGGGTTGCTGGGTAATGAAGGAGATTAAGAAGAGAGAAAGGCGGAGGCCTTCTTCTTTGCATCTCCCCCAGGACTGAAGCAGGAACGCTGGGCTGATAAGGGCTTTAGTCGCCAGTACCCCCACAATCTGACACTCACGTCCCTCTGGAAAGAGAACCCATCACTCCAACAAAATATCCTTCAGCTCAACCTCTGAAATGACACCAGTGGTAACCCCTCTCCCAAGTCATCCTATAATTACCCTTCATAATCAGTCCCCTGAAATTAGCCTAATGATAGAACCCACATCTTCTGTATTTCTTTCAAGTAGTCTCCAAAGGTCTGGAGAAAAAAAACACTGATAGAGCAGACAAGACAATGAAATAAATGTCCTGAAAATTCAAAGACAGACCTATAAAGTGATTTTTCATGATAACCTACCATAGTGGCCAATACGCCTGTCCCTAACTGATACAAATATGTTTCTAAAATTATCCCCATCTCTGAAACTCACCTTGAAGTAACCTCCAGGCCTCAGCAGAACAACAGTGACCACCCACAATGTACTGACTGACGATATCACTCAAACCAGCAGATTTACCTACGCACATGAATAATTGTTGAGGATGTGTTGAGGGTTGCACATTTTTAAGAGTGATGGGGGGAAAATTTCCATCTAAATGGTTGGTGCTCGGACTTAAAATTAAATAAAAACCTCTTTCATCAGCCGTGACTTTATTGAGAGTCTTGGGTAGCTTCCCTCGCATGTTTCTCAAGCCAAAAATGAATTTAAATGAAAGCAGACGAGAAAGGTAATATGTAGTGGCCGTGCTGAGAATCCCCAAGATGGGAAGAACCTTTTTATGATGCAGAGCAGTGTCCCGACCCACCCCACCCCTACCACTACCACCCCCACCCACACACACCACCTCCCTCCTCATCCCTCGTGTCTGATTACATCAATTCTACCTGCTACAGGAAGCTTTACTCTCCATGCGATCATACAGTGGGACTGCACTTACCACTAAATAAGGACAGTGAAGTACTAATAACGCACTCATAGGGCAGAGTTCCCAAAACCTAGAGTCTCCACATAATTTGGATATAAGAACAGCAATGAAAGTTATGACTAAAAAGATAGTGTATCCATAAAAATGTTTTTATATCTTGTTTACTTTCATTTCAGTATGCATGCAGAAACATGAAACTAGAACTAATGCCCCTGAAAACAAAGCTCCACTTCTGGAATTCAAAACACGTTCAAAACAGCATTTCTGACGTGCAATGATTTGCAGTCCCCTATTTAGACAGCAGGGGTCACAGTGTCATACAGGCTTCCTGTATCTATTGACTGTCCCATCAGTTACCAGTGTAATCTATGGCAAACTGTGAAATCTGCCCAGCTGCAGTAATCCCACCATATTTCCACAGTACTGCATTACAGCTGCAACAACCCACTCACATGACAACGTCAAGTGAGGTCAAGAAAAATGTCAAGTTCATTCACAACAACCCTCAGTTACACACACAGACACATGCTCATAATCTGTGTGTGAGCGTATGCAATGCAGGACGCCACCAGCAGGGCATGTTGCTGATGTTGCTGTCGAGTCAGATGTAGATGCACTACGACACGCCACGTTACATAAGTCAATAGGGCATAGATGTGCTTATTAAGAGGGCTTTACAGAGGATGAGACTGGCAGTTAGTACTGTCTAGCACAACGCATGTATGGTCTGTCTGTAATGCTTTATGATAGCCCAGAATGATGCACGCATGACAAGAACAGAGTGGATAATAATGTGCAGAATCAAGCCTCTGCAATGTTGACTGACAGCTGGAGGCCCTTGTCAATATAATGTAGCCGAGAGAGGAGTGGTAGCTGACATTACGTCTTTGACCCTCAGTGACAAAGGTGGCCGGCTCCACACTGCTTGCCTTTGTCACCCTGCTTTTAATTTTCTGGATGTGATAGGACACACAAGGTGGCGGTTGATTGTGTATCATCATCATCACCATGCATATATCATATCCATAAAATCACAGGGACTACATTCTAATATATCCCTGAGAAATAATAGGTTTTGGCTTCCCCAAGTGCTCTTAATTGCCAGCCTGGCAAAGTGTCTGTCTTTATCATTGCATTTCTGCTCTTCATCCCTCTTCTCTGCAACGGTTTTCTAATGTCCACATTTTGTCCTGTCCTGTGATAAAAGCGATACTATCTTGCTGCTGGTGTTGTCCTGCATCTCAATGCAATCCTCCCATGAAAAGAATAGAAAGGACATAGCTTTTCATCAATAGGTCTGAGCTTCTTTCTTTTTCTTTATCCCTCTCCTGCGTCGATTTGTCTGTCTTTCTCGCTCTGTTTATCACAGGTCACAGATCACACAGTATTTATTGTGCTGTTGTCCTTTAAGTGTGCATTACATTTCCTTATACACTGTTTGTGTGCTGTTCCATGTGAGAGTGACAAAAAGGTGGTCCTAGATTTCAGTGTAAGACATGTAATAGTCGATTTAGAGCTTTGCCGACCAATGACAAGCCTGCAACCAAATTCTCACAATGTGATTGCGGCTGAAACCCATATAACAACCATCCAATCGGAATAATGCCAGTGTTAGCAGCCAAAGCAGGATTTTTGAGTTGTTGCATGAGAGCAGGGCAGATGGATGACACAAGTTGAGGACATGCCTCTGCCTCTGTACATATTTCTAAGCATTCTAAGTAGTTTTGTCCCATTTGACCTGATCCGAGTCCGATCTGAAGCTTATATTTACCCAATTGTTGATTTAATATGTATCTGACTGTAGCCTACTAAACCTTATTTATACATCTACATCATCTACATTTTTACATCTATCTATTTATATATTCTATATAATTGAAGATCTCAAAACTAATACGTTTATAAACCTAAATTACTGATCTGACATAAACCTTAAAAATGGAATGCAACTCCTGAAATTGATGTGACACAATCAGCTACAGAAGATGTGACGGAGTAGCCTAGGAACCAGACGAATCTGCAAGCTCATGTTTTATTTGCTCTGGCAGATGCGTCTGGTCCGCCTCCCATTCAGACAGATTTCCAGCTGACCTGGCCGGGATCAGACCAATCACACAGGGCGGCTTTGATACGGTGACTGTAAAGAGGAGCGACATTGAGGCATTTTTGTATTTTAATTTTAAGCTGTTGATGATGAGGAACGTTTTGAATTATTATAATAATAATATAACTAGCGTCATTATTGAACAAACTGGACGATATATTTTCTCTAAAAGGAGAACAAAAAAGCTTAAAGCTTTTGTTGATGTACTTCCGACAAGATTCGTTCAGCGCTACGTCACACGTCTAGTTGCTCCCTACTGGAGAAGTTCCAGACTAATGTGCATTTGCAAATTGGTCTGTAGATGTCAGACCAGTGATGGGCAGCACTGGCGACAAATGAGCAGCTGCTTCCTGATGGTTTTCTCCACTGCCCTGTGCTACTAAGAAAGAGGGAGGAGAGATACAAGATTCCTCGCCTCAGCGTCCGTGTTTAGTGAATCTGGGTATTTTTCCAACCTCTCTATTTGAACCCAGAACTGTAGAGCTGGCTGAGGTAAAGGAGAGCGACACTGCAACACTAGCCTGCTGAGGGGAACAAAACACAATGCAGTAAAGTAAAGACGGGATCAGCCAACGATCCTTTAAAATACGTCTAGATCGACATCTCTAATTCTAGCTATCCTTCAACCAATCTGGAATGCATCAAATATTTATTGTGTACAGTCTGACACAGATGCAAACAGATATTTTAGTGGTGTGTTGGGACATTTTAAAATGTAAAATGTGCAAAAAACTCAAAGATTCACAGTAAGATTCAAAGCACATGTCTAAATGTTGATTGGCACAATACAGTTTCTGTGAAAACTTGCCTGTCAACAGTCATGTCAACCTCCTTCAACACAAATCCTCTCTCTCTCTCTCTCTCTCTCTCTCTCTCTCTCTCTCTCTCTCTCTCTCTTTCTATGAGGAGTTTTCCAGAGCACATAGATTATAAAATGGGGCACGAATGAGCCAAGCTCTATTTTTATATCAGGCTCAGCCATTTCCTTTTGTCATCTACAGGTAGTGAGGCTGAGATTTATGTCTGAAACAAAGCAGCAGTGGATTTTCTCTGTTTGTTATAGAGTCTGGCCCCACAACCTGACCACTACATGTGTGAGAGAAGGATTCAAGGAAAAAACTGCAAGTTATGCAGGAGAAAACAACGTTACCAATCAGTGAGCAGCAGAAGATGCAGCAGGAAATAGCTGTAAGGAAGCGACTAGTCATTCTGTCAGTCACCTCGGCTCTTCTGAGAGAGTGATGTGACAGTAATGAGCTTATTCGTTGTAAATGAAAACATTCCACGTCAGCGTCACACGCTCTCTTGGCATGTTCTTTGAATGTAAACGCAAACATGAACATGCTCCTAGAGCACAAAGATATGTATAAGGGGCCATATCATGCCACCTGCACTCCCTCCTACACCAACAAACTAGTACATCAGATACATGATAGACAATAACATGGGGTCATAAAATCAAACATGCGTGATATTACACAAGAAGACAGCTGTTGTATTGTACATCACCTATATCAGCTCATTCTTGTCGCTGTATATACGTGTGTGTGTGTGAGAGAGAGGAAGTTCTCTGAAAGAGGGTAGTGTAGGATGCAGTACAGCTATTGACTAATGCTGAGGAAACCCCTTCTCCTCTCTGTTCACAGAGGCAAAGGCACCAAAGTCTGTTGCATGCTAATCAGGGGCTCAGAAGATAATAGGCGATGGCGTATTTGACATAATTCAAGATTTAATTCCTGCATAGCGCAGATGATGCTCTCTCCTTTACATCTCATGTGCATAAAACCACTTATAATTTTCAGCATGTTCTGTTGAAACCAACACACACACGACCAGTAAAGAGAAATATATACAATGTATATAGAAGGCTCTCACATCAATGACATTTATTTTTGTGTCCAGTTAACTGCTCAAAAATACCCTGCTCACTGTTACTTATAGCAGCACATATGTATAACTGTATAACTATTGTGCTGTTACCTTATACTGAACTGGATAGATAAAAATGACAGCCACAATGCTGTAAATAGTCAAAATTCCCCATAATAGGCATGTGTAATTAAACATGTAGTTATGGTTAAGTGATTTTACTCTGATCATCTGTTACCAGGATTGCGAGGACTGGCCAGGGTGCTGATCAAACTTCCCCACCCTGAAAGATTCACCAGGTGCTCATGATGAGCTTCGACACTTCCTTGATGAAAGAATGATGGTTTTACCCAGTGGGAAGTGTTTTGGCAATATTATCATGTTAAAGCAATCCTATGCACTGTCCAATGTTCTGATTGGTTCAGACTGTTCACCCTTAAATCGTCTCTAGCGATGTCCAAGCTGCTGATTAGACTGCACTCTGGAACAAGCACTGTCCAGTCACCAGAATTCCTGTTCACAGCTCAATCGTGTACCTGACTGCTCATGGAGACAATGCTTGCAAGGCTAATATAGCAGCCTAGTCGTAAGTTTACTCAATACATCTCATTTGCAATTTATACTGACTGAAGCCCTTATAATAGTTGGTTGATACCCCTTTGACATTTTATTAGATATGATTGAAAATATACTTAAAAGCTAATGAAGTGCTTTGCAGCAATGACTAAATTAGACAGTTGTGGTAGTTGTGATAGTCTGCCATGAGTACTGAAATACAAAGAGTTCCCCATCTCTGCTGCTGCTGCTTCACATACTTCTGTGTTTTAACCTTTGTGAGACAATCTACTAGATTGAAAAGTCAGCTGGTTTAATGTATGTTGATGTAATAAATCAACCAGACCTTTCTTTTTTGTTTACCTGCAGCTGATTACTGATTGCATTTTATGATTTGTCTGCACTCTCACAGACTCATTGACTCAGTGATTCAGAATCTCATTCATTCATTAGTTGATTACTAACTGCAGAACTTGAACAGTCATTATGTCAACATGTTAGCAAACATTCAGTCTTGATTGGCCTAAGAGCATGTGGCACCTTAGCAACATTTGGAATATGTATTAAAAGAGAGTGAAACTGTCCCCAGTTTTATCCGACAGTAGTTTTACACCCACTCTATCTCCATTCCTCCCTCCCTGTCTTCCCACAACTAATTGAAATATGTATGCAGGTAGTCTAATGGATTGTCACCCTCTCTTACACCCTCCACCTCTCTGTGTCTCACCTTTCTTTCTCAAAACTTCCCTGCACACTTAAACCTACACACACAGCTAGCCCACACTACTACACAGCTACTTATACCAGCACACATACACGCATCAGAGACACTAAACTGACAGAAAGTCCATCTGACTGACAGCTTAAACTCAAAATCCAAAATGACAATAGCTGATAAAGCCCGTATTGGCATTGCCCCTCTTGTGCGAAAGCTTATATCCCAACCTGAAAACTTACATTACTAACCATAACCAGAGCAATCATGTTTGTTTTTTCACTGAGATTTAGCGTCACACAGCATCATATTTTTAGAACAGGGTGGTTGAGATATGTGACCAAATGAAAATGTGTTTCTTCTATGTACTCAGTAGAGCATACTTACCGAGGTATAGAGGTATCCTTCGCTATTCATGGCAAGGTATAACCCTGTCTTTGCCCCCTGGATTGCCACAATCCGCAGTCCCACTGGAATTAAGTTGAACTGTGCTAAAATGGGGAATAAAGTAGGAAAAACAGGGCAAGACAGAGAGAGAGAGAGAGAGAGAGAGAGAGAGAAAGTCAGAGAATACTGTGAAATTAAACTACCATTGCATATGGCAGCAGTCTACTTTTCTGTCTTCATTGTATTAGGCTGAATGGCTGCAGTATCACTGCAGCATGCCATATCTCTCTTAAGCCCAAATGCTTTGACCTCTTAGAGTTGATGTTTATGTAAAACAATGCCATGTCACCTTCACATTGTTCTTTACACTGCCTCTAGACCTGGAGGATAATGGAGGTGTTGTGCTACACCAAATGGAGCTTAGGGCAAAGACAGCACTAAGTGAATAGATGGATACAGTATCTGGGTTAGTTAAACTGCTCTGAACCTGTTAACAATAAAAGACTCAACTCATAAAGAGATTAAAGATTAGATAAAAAAATTAAAAGTACGCTCTGAAAAGGAGCCCACGCACTGGATAATTTTTTGAATGAAAATCCAGTTCAGATTGCTAAAGGTCAGGGTGAACATTCACATCATATCAACGGTGGCAGTATGTCACTTAGAAGCACTTATTGGGGACTTTAAATACTGAGTTGCAGTTACAATCAGAATCAGTTTCTGTGATTTTAAACCATATAGGTGGATTTTAAGGGTGAACACGTATGCCAAGCACGTCTGCTTATGAGCAATGACACATTTAAATGCCCGGCAAGTTTGACAGGCAGTTCGACGTGATATTCCTCCTTATTAAAAGTCAGAAATAACTGTACAAATTGGAACAAAAATCCTAACTTTTGCCTTGACTCTTCAGCCACAGGGCTCCTATAGCACAGTGTGAGACCTACTGTGGTTCTGTTTAGCTCAGTGTGTACAGTACAGCACTAACTGCAAAAATTGGAGAATTGGTTCCCAATGAGGAGCTAGCCTATATGATGGTGAAAACTGCAGGTACAGTGTGGCTTTAACCCAGTTACTCTGGTGGTGCTAGAGACTAGACCGTGAAATAATTTGATTAAAACCACAAGCAAAGACATGTAGGCTACAGACAGAAACACACACACACACACACACACTCACAAAATGAGCTGCTTTCATCCCTTGTGCTGTCCATGGTGCCGTCAGGCTGCATCTGCAGGTAGTATCCATGTTGGCTGTATAGCCGGGTAACAATGCCCTTCAGCTGTGGCTCTGCAAGGGAGCAGAGGAAAACAACATCGTATTAGACAGGTGCCGCGATCAGAGGTCGGGAGCAGAAATGACTTACAGAACCTGGAAAAGGAAAGGGTTAGTCAAATATGCCAGAGTTTCAAGACACTAACCAGAGTTTTACTGTGTGCAATGTTTGAAGTTAGAACATGGATTAAGTATAATACCTAAATGTTGAACTACTTTTTTAAGTTTTACAATTGGATGGATTGCATTTAAATTTTGTACAGCCATGGGTTGTAATGAATTTGGTGATCCACTGTTTGTCTAGTGCCATAATTAAGTCAAAATGTTAAATGTCCAATAGCTACAAGACTAATGCTACTTTTACCATGATCCTCAATTGTTGACAATGTTAAACATTAAACAAACAAGATTGTCACTGTGAGCATGTTGGCACGCTACCATTTGGCTCAAAGCATACAGAGCTTGCAAGACTTATAAACTGTAAGGTATGGTTATATATAATACCTTACTTTAGGTTCTGCGCCTTCATTTCCCATATATAAATAACAAATCAAAAAGCTGTGTAATAACTTTAGGGAGTTTTACCAGCAGGGAATGTGCCTGGCAGAAGAGATTGTGATTGATCTCTGACATCATTACCATCAACACTTATCCGACCTTTAAACCCTTCACAGTACTACAAAAGAAAAGAACAAAGCTATTTACAGTTAGAGATTTCAGGCTAGGTGAGAGAAAATATAAAAACATATTCAGCACAAAAAAAGAGAGTTATGGCTTTGAGTATTTGATAACAATTTCTTAGTTAATTTATTAATTGCCAGAGGTACAGTGCTGGATTCACCAAACACTAGGAATGTGTAACATACAATGAGTCTGAAATTCTTTTGCAACTATCAATTGACCTGATGCAAGAAAATGCATGTATAACTTAAGATAACGCATCAGTCCACTGTCTTGCTACCAGTGGTATTTTTAGAAAGAGCTGTGTCATCAGAGGATGAAGTCAAGTGAGAGAGTTAGTCTGTCTGCTAAATAAAAGATAATCGAGGGGCCTTGGTGGTGGAGGAGAGCATGGAGGGTGAATAGAGAGGCTAAATGTTTTATGAGCAGGGTCCCTGCAGCCTACTTTGCACTCATTTAAGAAACTGACAGGACAGAATATTTGCAGCAGCTCTCAGACATCACTAGTGCTCCCCTCAATTACACAAACCACTCTCTGTGTTGTGGAAATCTAAGTCGTCTCTGAGCTCGGCACCTCGCTGCCTCAGCAGGCTACTCCAACAGCAAGGAGAACCCTACAGGTCCCCTGACTTAAAGCTCAGTCATTTAGTCTGGTAGGTGAACTGACCAGTTTCCTTCAGTGCAGCATTAATAAAGGAGATGAAACATTGATGAAGGAGCAGTTCTTGAGGGGGGGGGGGACCTAGGGCACTGCACAATCTGCCTGTCTTCTTCGGACTAGGACGAGGAGTGTCTCTGAAGAGAGTGGCAGAAGATGCAGAGATGTGATCTGTAGGACAATTTCCCAAAGGAAGTGTGCCAGGGTTGACGCATCAGTGAAACTTTGACCTACTCCCATTGTTACATGCAAGCATCTGCAGCACTCCCCATCCTCTCTTTTTCAAAGCTGCTTGTCAAAACATTTCAGTGTCTATAGTCTTGCACTTTCTTCTTTTTTTCTCCCGTTTTCCACTTCATATCCTTTGAGTTATGCACTCCTTCATCCCACCTAATAACTTTATACATCATCCAATCAGAGGAGGGAAGCCGTTTATTACTTGTCCCCACAGATGCAAAACAGAAAGATGAGAGAGGGAGAAAGAAAGGGAAATGGGAGGATCAGGGAGGAGATAAGTGAGAAGAGGGACGGTAGGGGAACAGAGAGAATGAGATCATTTCATTAAGAGTGACGGCTGTATATGCTAGCGAAAAGGCACATTTAGGCAGAAATTCAATAGACAGCTTGTGCAATATGGCTGCAATCAAAACTCCCATGCCTTGTGTCAGGGGCACTAAATCTGATGTTTCAGTCAGAAGAGCTGGCTCTAACTTCCAAATCCTCACCCTCCAACACCAACGCACAATAACTTCTGGTCCCGTGTAATGAGAGCAAAACCCATAACAGTTCTGTTTTACTGATGCTGCATCTGATATCCATAATGATAAAACAAAAACCAGCTCCAGTGGACTCTTGCCACTTTATTACCATAAAAACAACTATTTAGACACAGTCATATTTTGTTGTGCTCTAGAAGTCAGTGTGCCTTCATTATATTGTTCTGGTAATTTGGACATAATGGAAGCGCACTTATGTTTTGCTACTGAGACTAACAAAAGTAAAAAGTTCTTGAAGAAGTTGCAGACATTTAGCACTGGAAGGTACATGTCAATACGTGGCCATAATAACATATTATAAGCTTTACTGTAAACTGACATAACAGTTCTCTTCACAAATAAGGCTCATCAAACTTTATTCTATGTTCTGTCATTACTATGATCAACATACACAGCTGTATTTACCTACCAACCAATAGTACATATAGTCTTGAGGTGCTCTACTTAAATTTCTTACAGATTTGCTGCATTAGATTTACCTTTTACTGTTTGACTGATTTAATAAGAACAAATTATTCTTGATTTTGCTTTAGAGAGCCAGGTCCACATGATCATGATTAACTAACACTAACTTTACCTTTTTGAGCAGTTAGATTACGTAGAGTACACGTATTTCATAACATCACCAATTGATCCCTGTCCCATGTTATAGTGTTCATTGCAACAGAAGTTATTTTTCTTTTTGAAGAGAACATCCAGTAATTCTGTCCACTAGACCCCCAACAATCTCTGTAAATGATGATAAATGTCTATGAAATTCTCTGGAACATTCCACCCTCAATATATAAGTACAGCAAACAACTAGCAGCATTGTGGACAGCATGGAGTATGAAAGACAGAGTGTGCAACTGTAGAGATACTACAATAGTAGAAATACTACAGCTACTACTACTGGTAAGCAAGCAGTTTACAGTTGACCAGTTACAGTGTTTGGGGCGAATTTAAACCCTCCCTGCTACTAATTCACTTATTCTAGATGGTTCTACCTCTGCAGTATCTGCTGAAGCATCTCCAAGCTCTGTCCACAATCTTAGCCAGTGAAGGTGCTAACTATGTTTCTATAGTTATGGGTATGAATTTTGGGTTCTGTCAGATGTCATATGCAGGCATTAAAACGTTTGGGGTGGTCGCTTCGTAGTTTGGAGGCAAAGTGTCACAAGGCATGTCATAGATTTTACAGAGGTTTGTTGGCCTCCAGGATCTATAGAAAGATATAGAATATAGAATATAAAAAGAGTGACTACATGTGATTTAAAAACTCTAAAAAGTGAGTTAGTCTTTAAAGAAATGTTTGCTTTTCTTTGCATCTATGCTAGTGTCTACTGTTGAATTCTCAAGCTCTTTTTTGACTCTAATAGTTCAGTGCTACAAGGCTTTTAACAACATGCAAATGAACAAAACTGTGCATAATCATAACACTGACTCGACTCAGTGTCACCAAATAGCAGAGATGCCCTACATCCCCATGTGTATTTTTCCAACTGCTCCCCTCTCTGTCTTGAAACTTCTGCGTGACTGTAGCTGCATAATGCACACACACACAGACACACAGACAGACAGACAGATGCACACTTTTTCTGCCATTGTTGTTAATGTTGTAGTTTGTTGGCGTTAGGAGAGAACAAACACTCCTTTCAACAAACATGTCACATTGTTGCACAAGTAACAAGCCCGTTTCCACAAACTACAAAGTCAAATGGAGTGCATCACACAGAACACAAACACACGTCTGTTTGGAAGGTTGAAAAATACATACAGTATCTATTCTATAAACACGACCCGTTCTGAAAATATGTGAGGATATTGTCTACTCCTTCACATATTTTATAAGCTTTGCTCATGTTGACAGTAATTAAGGTAAAAATCATTAACAATGCTTTCCATTTACATGTAAAATGTGTTTTACTGGATAATTTAATAGCATGTGGCTAGTGACATCTTCATATATGGCACTGAACTGAAACATTTCAATCTGCTGAAGGGGATAAATGAAAGGGGTGCTTGAGAGATTTTGCATTGCATTTCAACAAAGAAACTCACAAGCGACAAATAAAAAGCAGCAGAGGCAGAGAAATTCCTAGAGAGTTTTAGACTTTAGTATGGCTCATGCTCCAGAAAACACTGGATCATACATTTCCCACGATGCAACTGGAGAGCATTTATCATTAGACCTTCCCTGACACTTCTTTTAAACCCCTCATCTTCAGTTTGCAAACCCGAATAATGTCATAAGATGACATCAAAAGAGTTATTTTTTCAAACTTGGGAAAGCTCCCTCCAGTGCCACAGAAGGCTTCATATTTTATATATTATAGGTGTTTTCAAAGGCTGGGCTGTACTCTTTGGGAGGACTAAACTGAACTCTGCGTGTAAAATCGCTGGAGTGGTTTGTGTCCAAGTCCAAGAGTGAGCACACATTACTAGGCAAGCCAGCTTCTTTCCCCTTCATAAGCTGTACTGGAGAAGTACACCGACAGATAGTGACACACTGTGACAGCAGTCTACCTCTGGTTGGATTAGCAAAGCACACAGAGTTGTTTACATGAGCAAAACGCCCGTGTTTGTATCATGAGGATGCGTAGTGTGCACATGTAGTCTCTACTGCTCCACAGGGGTAAACAGAGAAGATGATAACTCGGAAAGCTACTGACTCAAAGGTCATGTTTAGTGATTTGGGTATGTTAGGGCGCACTTGTATTCAAACAGTATTTTATATGGCAAGGAGCCAAAAGCAATCATAGGTTTAACAAACCGTAACCCAAACAAATCTAATCTTTGAGGTCAAGCATCTTATAATGCAGTGATGGAAAGTACCTAAGAACTGTTCTTTAGTTCATTTTTGAGGTACTTGTACTTGATTATGTCCATGCTTTTTCAGATTAACATTTTACATTAAAAAAACATATAATACGCTTATAAAACAAAATGCCTTGTTAAAGATTAAATCAATGGCTGATTTTGGCTTGTGAGCCCATTAAAAAAAGAGATCTAGTATCTAGCTGTGCCATTTAAAAAAACTGAGGTAAAACTCTCCAATACAACAAAAGCAAAGATTAGAGAAAGGCCCCCACAAATGACTACAAATGTATTTATCAGAACTTTTTTGTCCTATGAAAATGCCCGTTATAATCCAGTGTGACATATTCAAACTGCCTCCTTTCTCTGACAGTCCAAAACCCGAAGATCTTTGATTTATCAGGAACTGGAAACAGAACATTTGACATATTTGCTTGACAAATGACTATGACGAATATATCGATGATTAAAATCCATTAATCGATTATTTGGCTAATCATTCATTGTAGTGTAAACAGTGTATGCCTTGTATTAAATTCGTAACAATTCAGAAAAGCCCTGATGATTTGACATTCATGTGACAACAATATGAGAATGAAGTCCTCACGAGGGGTTGAAAATAGCTGTGGTTCAAGTGAAAGTGAAAAGGGAAAAAAGGGACTATGGACCAAAGAGGGAGTAGGTTAACATTGAAAATGTGGTGGGAAATGAATTTAGAAGAGCAGGCTTATATTCCCAACTCATGCTAAATATACTTCTGTGAGCAAAGTATTACATTTTTCTCATGTTTTCTATAATAAACCATGACCATACAGTAAATGAATCAGCACTCTCCTCTCTTGAGCTCATTGAGAATGCTCATAATCAAAATGAATCCTACCATATGTATCCTATGTGGTTTAAGTCATTTTGTGTGAGGTGCATCCCTGTTCTGTAGTTAAACGGACAGCAGGGGACTGCACATTATCTTTCAGGGTGAGCACACCTGCATCTGCCTTGCAGGTCTTTTCACAAGCTATGCCAGAAACACAACCTGCAGCCTCCACTGTCCTGGGTATTTCCCGTGGAGAGGTGGTGTGCGACTACATTCATCACTCCTGGAACACGTGTGGGCTTGAGTGACAGAAAACATTTGCTGATCCAGGTCAGTGGAGTGTGGGTCAAAGCAAGCTCCCTGCCTGTTTATGTACGTCAGGTGTTGTCAGCGCACACCAGACTACATGTTGACTCATCAGCAGGCCCACTTCCAAGTGACCTCCTCACACATATAATATGCAAATATGACTTGCAGTTGACAAGAGAAAAAGCAAGTGTGTAGAGAAAGAATGCCTTACAGGATGTGGCTTTAAAGTAGACTGTATATGCACTGTAAGTCAAAGTCAAATGTTCCTCTGCCAGTGCTCCAAAATACTTGCATTATCAGATTTTATTGTAGGCACTGAATGTGTAACTGGAAATGTCCTTTTATGTGTTTAAGTAACAAGAAGTACATCTGAAAGTGAGCCTAAATGCTAGTCACATGACATAATATCTTTACCAGTTGACACATACATTTGTTTGTGGTTCTATTTTGTTCAGAAAAGTGTAATTTTTTGAAACAGAGAAAAACGGATTATTAACTAAGTGTTACATGGTTTTGTAAAATTAGGAGTCATAAGAGCATTTTGTTTATTAAATTGGACTCACCTCTAATCCCAGCAGCAACCTCGTCCACACAGGGATGCCCCTCATCAATTTACATGCGGCACTGATAATCATTTTGAAAATCACCTAGGAGAGGCCGGAGCCAAGTATTAAAGTACAGCCATTCACACCGCAATTATGTGTGTATCTGTGAAAATGAGGTCAATGCACATAAGAACCCAAGGTAATCACTTCATGCATCAAGGCTGCCATCAAGGACACTTAAACCCTTTGCTGCGATGTAATTGCTCTGGAAAATAAGCAGTGGTGGAGGTTTATCGTTAATCAGCGTAGTGTATGGCTCAGTGTTGGTTATCGTTACAATAATGTATTTATCTGGCTTGATTTGAGCTCAGTATGTCGCTCGCTGATCTCCCTCTAGCTGAGCTCCTCTTGATAAGGTTGGAGGTAATTACTGGGGGCCTGCATGACTGAGCAGCCAAGGGCATTTCTTCTTCTGCTCTGACCGAAGCAAACAACAGGGGTTTTCCTTGGCTTATATTTTCAGGACTCCCTGACTCTCCCCTCCCTTTTTCATCACGCTGTCTTTCACTTCCAGCTGCTCTCTCTATACTGCTCCCGCTCACTCTTTGTGTATGCATGCATGCATGAAGTATATATGTTGGCATGTTGGCCTACTGTACTGTGATGTGCTGTACTATGCAAGAAAGAGGGGGTCTGTCTCTTGTGTAGTGTTTGATTCTGCTTCTAATAAAAGGAGAACATGGTTCCTCCTTTTTTTCTTTTTCTAAACTGGGCCATGAGCTCTATGGTGCTGCTAGTAATTATCAACCTTGTGGGAAGATAGACGGGGAGAGAAGGAGAGGAGCAAGAGAGGAATGAAGTCATGAGAACTAGTTAACAACATGGAGCCAAGACTGAGGAATGCTCTGCATTTGTACAGAAATAGAAGAGGGAAGGGTAGCAAGAGCAAAAGAAAAGGGCAGGGATGGAGAAATACAGAGATACAGAGTGTGACACGCATGAAAGGTAGGGACAGGAAATAGGGGACGACACGTTGAAACAGGATGTTGGAAAGGAGAAAGAAGAGGGATAGCAGGACGGAGGGTGAGGTTAAAGAAGGAATAGGAAGGAATGAGGTGTATCACATCATCTGCAACTCCAACAATGGCCTCTTTATTTAAATTCAAGGCTTCATAAATCATTCCATGTGACTATGGCGGCAGTTCACACATAAGTGAGAGAGTTATTGCTGCTTATTAATGGTGCTGACAGGAGCATGTCAAACATGAGCAGAAGCAAATAGGGCTCACATCGCTTTCCTGACCCACATTCAATATTCACATATGTGCTTCATTACACAGGAACATATCAGTGACAGTTAACAACAACGTTCAGCGCAGGAGATTCAGAGTGATGTGGTGCGGCTCCATACTGCGGACGCATAGCTTCATCAGTAACATTATAGCACCACATTTTATTTCTTCAGGTCACAATCTTCTACTCGCTCGATGGTGCTTTCACGTGAGCTACACAAAAGAACATGGAGGCACAAGAGCAAGAGCTCCCCAACGCACCTCACCTATCCTTTTCCCCACGGACCCTCCAGCAAGGACACAGATAGGCGCTTTAATATATGCTGAACAAACAAACAACAAACATTCCTCTGCACTCCCACAGGGGTCTAGACCTCTGTCAGGTCGCGTGGTGATCACACAAGTAAACAAACAGCTAAGCTAAATAGCACGGTGTTGGACAACAAAGGGTTCTGAATTTCAACTTGAGTTGCTGAAGCACTTTGATATAGTCCTTACACGGTGCTCTTTTACCACAGAGAAAAAGAAGAAAATCATGAGTAGAGACGCTTAAGAGCAGCTCGGCATGGGAGGAGGGAATCCATTGAATATTCCAGCATAACATTGTCTGAGATTACGTTTAGCTGACACAGTTTGGATACTTGCCCAGCTGCAGAGAAATTTACAGACATAGATATACACTCAAAGAAATAAGCACACGAATATGCTTGAGCAAATGAATGTACAGTATACACATGCAAAGATGCTGCCATGCATGTTTGTATGTATGTGTATACTGTACATTCATAAGCAAGGCACTACTTCCTCTCTACTATTAAAGTGCAATTCCACCCTCAAATTTTGCTAGAACCCTCTCTCCCAGCAAATTTGAAAAAATTTGATGAGTGAGGAAACAACAACTGTACGAGGCCTGGCCTAGTGGCTATTCAAATTAAAGACACTTTTTCATTGGGGTCTGTTCCACAACTGAGCTGTGTTTGCCGTACTCAAACAGTGCATAAAAGTGACAATGTTTCAAGTGTTGTGCAGGTGGAAAACAAGGCATAACTTATATTAACTTATAATTTATATTAACATATTTAAAAAGCAAGAGGAATTTCAAATGTGGTATGATGATATACTTCTCTTGCAAAAGAGATAGTGATCTCAAGGTGATTACCTGATTAAATACGGTTTGATGGACAAGAACATTTTGTTTTAACAGATAACACAGGTTATGGGTGATAACACTGCTAAACTGGATTCTGCCAATTTGAACACTGTCATGTGAGACTAATATCTAGTATTTCAGTAAAATTGTATCATTTTCATAGTAACTTGTTAATGCACAGAAATATCTTCGTCCTGGTGTTCTTGCAGTACATCCCTCATTCATGCACCACTTCCTCTCACAGTCTCTCTAGCTCTCCTTCTCCTTGTCTTCTCATCATTACCTCTATAGGTGTCCTCCATCCTCACTGTCTTTCTCTTGTTAGAGGTAAATTCAATCTGTCCTTGTCTGCTTTAATCAAAGCACCCACAGATTCAATTTAGTTGCTATGTGGTAAAGGTGGTATCTTCGAACGAGGGGAAAACAAAAGGGTGTTCTTTGTACACACATCCCTCTGCCACCTCACTTTGTGTAACACTTAAGGCCATTGTCAACAGCCTCTCCACAGCTCCGAGTCTTTTCACATGCCAACTCCGAACTCTAACTGCAATAATACTCATAGGAAACTCCCTGATCCCCTCCTGTCCTTTGATTTCATTTGCTGAGCATTTAAAGAGAGTTTGCAACCTGGAGACATAAAGTTAGATAAACCTTCAATTAAATTCATAAGTAACTCCCTTCATCTCTAATGGGTTTATACTTTACATAAGACAGGCTAAAAGATTAAAGCTCAAAACTTTGTTGTTTCATTGTGGTTTAATCTGACGTGTACATCTTGGATAACGTTTACGGGATGAACCAGATCACCTTCTTGTACACTTGAACAGCTGCATCCCCCTCGTTTGATACCATGAACATTTGGTACCAGACATTTAAGATCCCTCTGATGAAACAAGGGTTGTTTCAAACTGAAAATCCCCAGGCCCAAATGGAATGACCTCAACAGTAATCAACCACTAATCTTTTGTTTTTCTCGTCTGGATGCAGACAAACAGGAAGCTGTTGCTGTTGGGAAATCTCTCAAATTGTGTAGGGGCTGGATATCATTTGAACATTTTCAACACTAGTGCTGTTACAATAACCTAGTGGGTTTGATGCTGATATCAAAAATATACTTTTTTTTGTACCTTACTTTGAGATATACGAGGAACCCAGTTTTTCTCTTAAAATGTAAAAAAAAAAAGACAAATATTAACAAAATATTGCAAAAAAATTGTAACAATTTGATTTAGTGGAACTAGGTGAGAAAATGCAATCGTATTTTGTAAAGTTAATGTTAAAGTTAAGAAGAGTTTGAGGTCTCAAATATGGAAAAGGTCAACAGAGACTTGAAGCACAACACAGAACATAAACATCATATACACATCTTTTTAAGAATTTAAACAAAACCAAAATCTTAACCTAACCTAACCTTAACCAAAGTGCTTTTGTTGCCTTAAAGCCCTTGAAAATCTGTTTTAAAAAACAATTCTTTATAATATTAAATCCTTATGAGGAACTATTCAACAATCAATGTTAAAGTTTAAAGAAAACATATTTTTGTATTCTTTTTTTAGTATTGGAATTGGATTTGTAATTTGATCAGATTTGATTGAAAGTGTGGGCTGGCAACATTTGCAACAACCCTACAAACTATTTTGGTAAATCATGATTGGTGCATGGTAGTATGTGACTTTTTCCAAATGAGCCCCACCCACTTAAAAAAAAATGTTTTGAGGGTTTTGTCTTTAACCTAACCACAGATGGGAGTCAGGATATGATCCCCATGTGTGGTGAGGTCGACGTGTGTGTGGTATGAGAGCAAAGCACCTCCTATGCAAAAAAAAACCTCAAAATGTATCTGGCATACCAAATAAGTACCGTGTAAACTCAATTTCCAGGAGTCAGGGTCCTATATTAACATTGGCAGTATATCATTAAATAGAAGGAAAATGATTAGCCTTCAATTATAAACAATCTACTTGCTGGACAGATTGTTAAACAAGAGAAGAACTTCATGTCTGAAGGAAGCTGTTTTCTTGCAACAGTTAATGTCAAGCACCGTGGCTTCCCATCTTGTGTTCTTCTTAATGTCTGATTCACAGCTCTTTTCATTCCCACCCACCATTCCTATAATCTCCACTGCTATCACTTCCTGTAGTTTTGATTACCTCTTTAACTGTGTCCACCCACATCCTTGCCATCCACCTCCACCTTTTGATACAATTTTCCTTGACATCCGTAATATGTTGACTTTTCTCTTTTAAACCTCTGTTTGCCTCCGCAGTCTCGCCCTCCCTCCCCGTCTGTCTCCTCCTCTCTCTCTCTCTCTCTCTCTCTCTCTTTCTCTCTCTCTCTCTCTGACCCCTGTCACAGTCAGTAAAGTTCTGATGAGAAGCTACCTAACACTGCATTGTCTGATCAGGTGTTGTTGAGTAAGCGAGTTTGCGGCCCTGATGTCTTGGGGTCAGCTTAATGCTATCCTCTGCTGGATCTCTCCTTGTAACCTGGTCTGCCGCTCGCCAGCCGGGGCCTACATTTGTGCTCCAACTGTCTGCTGGCCGCTCGGATGCTTACAACATACTACAGTGTACCTCCATGCCAAACAGCCTACTCAATGCTACAAGATGTTTAGGTCTGCACTATATTTATATGCATTAATTTCTAATGACTCAGGCATTAGTGTTGCTATTTTAATGCATAATTTTTATTATATTAGTACGTCTTGTACCAAAGTTGAAATAATGATTTCTTTGTATTACACGTTTTTTTATGTGATACAAAGTTAAACACATTTAAATTTTGTGTTTTTTTATTTTTATTTCCATGCACACATGTTTGTGCTAGAATTGTGTGCTTATTTGATTTAACTAAGATGAAGGTACTAGAGGTGAAATGCAGGGGCAAGCAGCTCGATATCCCTCCCACAAGTCAGATTTCACCTTGAACAAACTAAGAGTGATTATTGATCAATTGCTATACATTAATGAGCTGAATTGATCAGACAACAGAGCAGCAGTGCAGATCACTGACAGTGGGAGAGTAATTTCATAGATCAGGCCAGCACTTGAAGGGGTCTCTTGTATAGTACGGGACTCTACGGGACACCTAGAGGAGGAGGATGAAAAGGAAAGAGGCAGGTAAAAATAGGCAGGTTCTGTGGTTTGTCACGGATCTTATCCAGTGTGAGCTATGTGCCAACCACATGTATAAGCAGCAGGGTTTATGTCCGTCCCTATTATTTCAGTAGCCCGTTGCTTTGTGGCAGTAGTAAATATAGCTTATATGTGCTGGCGTGATGCTAATATGACAGCTAAAAAAACTCTCCTTTCAAATAACACAGCTGGCAGAACGAATGGCAGTGCTGTTTGGAGAAAATGTATGAATGTAGTTTTTGTTAACAAGGTACTGACTTGTGCAAATGATAAACTATTATGTGCACTTATTACACAAGGTATGCACTTGTGTTTCATAAATGTGGGAGCGTAATCTCTAACCCTTTTTCAAACCCACAGAACTGCGAAAAGTATACTATATTAGAAAACGCTGTATAAAGGTCAGTAGCATAAATTAATTACGACTACATAGTAACACTCTTTACCAGTTTAAACTGCAGCAGTTATTGCTTTCATTGCCTGTAGGTGGCAACATTCACAGGTCAACATCTACAGGTCTAGCAGGTTGGCATATGTGTGGAGCAGGTCTGACAGTAACCATTTAGCTCCCCCTTGTGGCGAAACTGCTGCGGATTTGAGAGTTTGTGGGGGAGTTGGTGAGCCCGTTTAGCTTGGCATCTGTATGTTTTCTCTGTTTCTGTTAGTGCACAATACTGGCACTGGTTCTTAAAATGTTTTCACCAATTACAATTTCCTTACTTGTAAACCTCTAACATTACGTTACATGACTGTATCTGTGCATGCTAACACGCTAAACTGAGATGATGATGGTAAACATTATACCTGTTAAACATCAACATGTTCACATTGTCATTGTCAGCACGTTGCCATGCTGGCATTAGCACTCCCCAAGGAGCTGTAGACTGTAGGAGCATGGCTGTAGACTATAGCCTTGTCTTTTATTTTAATTTGTAAAAAAAAAAAAGAGTATAAGAATGCAATTCATATAGAACCACAAGAACATACTGTACGAAGCTCTTTCTTTCTCCACACTGGTACACATGGGTACATACACAGACAATCAACCACAACAAACACACTCACAAGTAGAACCCAAATCTTCCTCAATAATACTATAAACCCAAAACACATATGGATGGATGTCACACTGAGCCGTATAGTTCAAACAGCAAAGGAAGTATCTCAGAACGAACCTATAGACACTGATAATATTCTCATGGAACCATAATCGTAATAACTGTAACTGTATGTGAGCATAGAGCATTTTTCATTCAAGTAAATCATTCCCTTTGCCACTGGAAAACCAGACGAACATCTGGTATTATTATGTAAACAACTTACAGCCAGTTTAATAAAAACAGGGATTGTCCAGGTCAGGCTACACAGAACAGATGCAAAATAATGCTTCTAATACACTTTTTCTACTAAATAAAGCTGTATTATTACAGTATGTTATCATTATGTCACATTTGCTAAGTCTGAAAAATGGGGGCGTTGTATTAGCAATGACTTCTTTCATCCCCAGACAATTTATTTTCTTCAGTTTTCACAATAAATACTGTACAATGTCTTATCTACAGTGCATCAGTCTTTTGGCCATGCGGTGGACTTACAATGCTGTTTGAAGCATAGTAGACATATGTGATCAGAGTGGTGCAGAATGAAATGAAAGTCCTCATCAAGCACAAAGCTCTGCTCATCGCTCTTCATTCTCACGTTCAATCTGCTTAGATGCAGTGTTTATCTCCGGGGGGGAAATAACACTCTAAATTTGCTATTTCTTCCCCAATCAGCCACGAAAGAATGTGGCCTCTTTATGAAGGATGTTTTTTCTGCGACACTTCTGTAATGTGCATAATTTAACTTCAGCATACTACACTTACAAATTGTGCATGAATAAGGAAAAACATTTCTCAGTCATGAATTAAATAATTCAGCAGTCTACCAGTCACACCAAAGGAGAGAAGAGTACTGTACGAATAAATGAAGAGATTACATTATTCTCTCTCCTGATGTAATGCATTTAGAAAAAATTAAATTATATTAAAAAAATAACACAGGAGATTAAACATTAAGACATTAAAACAAAACAAATAAACAAACAAAAATAAAACACTGCACCTGCAAGCACAACATCAAGGAGATTGTATACCTTTACATGTACTAATTTGTGTTGTGGAAGTTGCACATTGGTAAGAGAGAAGGTGAAAGCAACACATCACATACTTCTCCATTCAGAGGCTCAGTGTTGAACTTCTTCTTTCAAAGAGAAACTACATCAGAGAGCCTGACAGAGTTCCCCAGCACTGGAAATCTTTTACCCAGGTGTGGTTGTGTTGCAAGCCTGGATGTCAAGGCAGCATCACTGTAAGACTTTGAAATGTTTACATGTATGAAGCTGAAGTGGCACCGTCCTGTATGCCAGTCCACCGGAATTTGCTTTTTAAATTGTTTGTCATCCACTGATTTATAAATGTTGTTTTGTTATTTTAAGTTTCACCTTCCAACCACATATTGTGCTTGTGTGAGTATGTTGGTGTGTAGGTGTCACTCACTGCACGCTGCATGAATTCAATGAATACATTCAAAACAGACACTTAACTTCTACACAAACTAGTCAGCATGAGAGAAGGTTTGAATTGTATGTATCTGTTAGCATTTCGTTTGTTAACCAATAATTTTCCTTATTGCACAAGACAACTCTTTGATGTGTAATTGTATGCACTCGTGTACATTGTAATTGAAAATTGGTAATTGAAAATTCAGCTGCATTTGGGGAAAATGTGTACAGTTGCATTCAATTTCACACTCTGCAGATGTGCAGAAAACTAAAGAGAGTACTTAGTGTGCATAAAACCACTGATGGTTTTTCAGCTAATTTCACAATTTATTGTTCCTGCAGGTCATAATTATATATTTGGGAGTGCAAAATCTCCATGAGGCATATGGAAAGTCATTTCAGCTGAGTTTTGCATTTATTCTTCAACTTATGATTACTTTGCAGAGCTGAGTGCAGCAGTTGCCAGTGGTCAGTGCATCAAACCGATGAAGCTGTGAGAGGTGGCTTCCCTGAAAACAACTGTGAAACTTTGAGCTTTGATGAGCTGTGATGGCTGCAGATATTAAGCTGATAACTCTGAACTGTGAATCTTTGGTAAACAGACTGTTTGTGCATATAAACTAGCTGTCATGGTGGGTGATTGCTTATTCCTAATGGAACGGTATTTTGATGCAATGTCTGCTGTTTCAAATGCACAGGAGTTAAACGAGAACTGAATAATATGAAAAAGCAGCTTTTTGGTTGAGTAAATGGACCTGTGGGACTCTTTTTCAAATTGATTTGAGTAGAGAAATTGACTCTGTACTGAAATGAAATGCATTACATTTGAAAATGTGACAACAAATTAAATAATTGCAGTTTATAATGTGGTTAATTTTGTATTTGATTAATTGTGAAAATGTAAAACATATTTTCTCAATTTTCAGTTACTTCATACAAATGTAACATACATTTGTTCAGCTTTGGTTTCTTGTCAAATATCCATTACAACATATGAACGAGAGAAGGAACAAGCAGAGAAAGACGAAAACAATAGCAGTGACTCACCCGGTCTTTTTTCGTTTCGACCTTTTCGACCCCCGCATAGTCGTACTTTGGAGATCAGGACCAGGATCTGTTTCTGGCACAAGGACTTGTTGCTCTTAGGACAGGGCTTGCGCTTGTTGGCTACCGGTCTGTTGGCTGGGTCCTCCTTGACCGCCCGTTTTTGTCTAATGAGAGAGCTGGCGAGAGCTGCCATCTTCCCCCCCCTCTCACCTTTGGGAGGGGGGTGTCTTCCTTCCCAGTAACCTCTTTGCTGGTTTGGCTTTTGCTTTCCTCAAAAACTAGAGTAGACCGGACTCTTTAGAGAAGCCCCCGTAGGGGAGACCTGGGCGTCTAAGTGGGTTAACAGGGAAGAGTTTAGTATGAGGTTTCCCTGGGAGAGGTCGAAGAGCTGGAAGAGATGCAAGTTCACCTGCAGTCCAAATAAAAATCTGACACTAGCAAAGCACACAAAAAAGTGCTACAGTCACATTTTCAATGTTAAAAATAACAGAAAGACCAAGGTTAGATTGGTTGACTTTTAAAAGGAGAAGATGGAGACATATTTCTACCCCTCTTCCCCACTCATCTTTCACATCAAAATGCGTCCTCAATAGCCAAGTTCAAAATATTATATTGCAAAATAAGTAACCTACTTAAAACAGACACTACCAAAGAGAAGGCGCTCAAATTATTTTACATATAAAAACATTTTTGCTGAAGAAAAGTGAAATCATTTTGAATGCTAGGAAGCTCTTAAAAGCACAGGACAATCCAAACAGTTTGTCACCATTTGTACAGTCCACGGAGGTCCAACTTTGCCTCCCATTTAAATGTGGCAGCATGGAATAATGAGCTGCGAGTCCGAGTGATAATCCAGTTGACTTAAATCCAGAGGTGGAACTGCAGACAGGACGCTGGCGGTCTTTGCAGGAATGAAGCCGGGAACGGAGCAGAGACATGGACACAGACAGACAGAGATTCCTCTTCTGCCTTCGATGGCACGCTCCTTTCCCACAGTCCTCACCGAACCCCCCCTCCCTCCTCCTCCTCCTCCTCTCCCTCCTCCTCCTCCTCCCATCCAAAGTCAGCGAGTGGTTGTGAGAGTGTGTGCGTGAATTCCAGCAGCCACCATCAGTAGAGGTGACATTCATGAGAGAGAGAGAGAGAAAGCAAAAAAGAGCGGTGGGGGGGGGATACGCTGCGATGTGTGAGAATGAGCTTGGCTGGGTAAGGGAGGGAAAATGTGGGAGAGAGACGGGCAACAGCCACTTCACAAAATCACTGATCACAGAGGCTACAATTTCGTTATAGCAACGTCCCCCCCTAAAATAAACTCAATCATTTTGACCGCCCTGCTGAAACAGAGAGACAGTACCAGAGGGACACAGAGGGAGAACCAGAGAGAGTGCTTAAGGTGCAGATTGTGATAGTTCTCTGTCTCCTTCGAGAGGAACAGCATCACCATGTGTTACTGTCCTGTCACATGCACACACACACACACACACACAGCACATCAGCAAATTGTGTTGTGGAGTCTTCCCTGCTGTATAATTGTGTGTCTCTAATCAGTATTTTTCTTCGTGTCATACAGTGGAAAACTCCACAGTCTGTGTGATTTGTCTCCTTCAGCTCTACATGTGAAGTGGAGGCAAAAAAAACAAACATTAAAGTGTCTTTGTTCCCTGAAACTGGCATTTAGTGTCTGACATGTCTGACTGCTGGCTTACGCTAACCCCGACAGAGAAACATGAGCTTGGACAGATTGAGTTAGACAGCTAACCGTGCCAGCACACACACACACACACACACACACACACACACAGGCAAACTCATATCACCCTTGCTCTCCCTCAGCTCCCCCACCTGCAAAACAACCATACAAAAAACACACACAATGGCATATATTCTGCAGATTGTGTTCATGCTGCTCCCTCATTTGTTCCATTTAGATACAAATTCAAGGGCTGACATAAGAGATTCCTCCTACAATTTAGGACAAAACAGACTTCCCCAAGTATCAGTGGAGAGCACAAATCATGCTGACATACTTTTGCACAAAATAGCAGGTTCTGGTAAATGACAGTGACCTGCAGGCAAGCATTTCTCATCTTGTTGAGTTGCAACAATAACAAATTGTTATGCTTACCATTTTCATTTTGCAAAACAAAGACGATCTGATTTAAGACAAACAGTTAGTTTGGAGCAAGAGAAGAGCAAGCAAGTCTATTCAAACATCTATATTGATTTCTTTAAAGTTGAATCCTCAAAGGACGTTCAGTGTCGCCCACCTGTCTAAAGTGCATTCTTTTGGATATATGTGACGGGGATGTAAGTGGTATGATCATGTATTACATTTCTGGAGGAAATATGGTCACCTTCATTGTAAAAGTACACTGATGCATACATTAGAATGATGAATGTGAAAATCTCACTCACTGTGCACCATGAATCTGAAGTACAACTGATTATGAAAACATTAACATTTCTCGTCTGGCCCCTCAGACTCCAATCCAATAAATCAACTTATCTGAGAGCCAATCAATCCCATTTTTACTTGGCAAGGCACCTCTTTTTCAAGCCAATTGTCGGGGAAAACCAGCAGCAGAGGCAACTTGAAAGTGCAAGGTCGATTCAAATGGTTTCTAACAATGCCAAGCAAAGTCACCATCTGTCAGGGCGTGATTGACAGGTGACAGCGGATGTTTGGTCTCCACGGAGGGACGACGGCATGGCGTGGGCAGAGGACGGGGAAACCACAGATGAGATGATGCAGTTTGTATTGACAAGGAGAAAGAAAATATTTTTTTTCTCCTTTTCTAATGATTCGTTGCCCCCGCTCGTCCTCTTACTCTGGGTTAAGAATCAATCTCCTAATGGACATGACATTACACGCATTGCCAAAGGTTGTTCTCCTTTTTGCCTTCTCCAATCACAAGTACATGCCAAGTTACACCAAAAGAAAACTAAGTGGGGGATTTTTGGGGCATTAGAAAGTCTCAAGGTTAAAAAGTGTTTCCATCATTATAATGAAATTTCATGCCAAAACCAAAGTGGACTCGTTAAGAGTAAAGCTGCTTTTCATGTATTCCTAAGAGCTATCACTTGTATAAACACACTCCAACTAACAACTAAAAACACATTATATCAGGACTCTGTGTTACTGACATTAGTTCTCTCCAATGTATTACCATATAAATGTTAGTCTTTTCTTTGCTCAAATAAAATGTGCCTGCCTGTGATTAAACTCACATCTAATCACAGACAGAACTTACTGTGCGGACTACCTCAGACCTTGTGTCATTATTGAGAGCTCTTTGGTAAAGTGGAGAAAAATGAAATCACAGTGAAAGTATGGCAATTAAAAATAGCAAATAAGCATTCTGTCACGTGTCCGTTTCTGAATTCTCATCATCTGAATAATGCTCCAAGGGGGATTAAATGCAGATGTTTTGCTAAAAACAATCTATGCCACAATCCCTGCATGCATATGAATTTACATGGAAGCCGAGGGTATTAACAGCATATCCTCTTTGAAAGTGCTTTATGTTCAAATGTTTTTCCCAGTATAATGGTTCCCAGGCTTTGGCGCATTCTTGCAGACTTAATCTTTACTTGATGGGATGAATAGATGACTGTATAGGAGTTTTTTGCTTGAGGCATGGTGCTACTTCATAAAGCAGATCAGCTGAGATTTTGAGAGTTCAGAATAAATAATGTAAATAAATGATGTTTTTTTTTCAAAACTTTAATGTGGATGGTTATATATTTAACCATGGAATGTAATGTTATTTATAAAAACTTAACAATGTGAACCAAGTTTGATTTCTTGTTTTTTTTAAAGGGGGCTTTTAAAAACATTGATATATAATTATTTTAAAGATTTAACCAGTGATTCCTGACCTTTTTGCCTTTTGACCTCTTATACCTTGTCATGTTTTAGATGTCTAGCAAAAAAAGAGTGATTTTCCCTTTAAACTTCTTAAATGGTCTTATTTACATAATTGTTTGAAACCCAGAGATGTAACATTATCTAATATTTTATAAGTCCTTAAGATTAATACAAATTTGTATAGCAGTACTTGGTTTTTTCTTCTTTCCCATGAAACATCTCACAACCCCTCAGTGACTCTTTGGAGGGCCTGACCCCTAGGTTGGAAACCACTGGACTAAACTACCTAACTATATATAAAGTAGTTAAAACTAGGCCCACATCGAGCTTCTACAACAATAAAATGCTACTTACGCAACAATCTAATAATGTGATATATAAGAATATAATTCTCCTCCATACTTTTACTATGTTTTATAGGACAGTTAATTTAATATTATTTGGTTTTGGACAGTTTGGACTAGTCTATCAATTTCAAGATGTCCCCTTGAGCTCCCTATTGTCTGTTATTTATATTATAAAAGAGGAAGTACACAATGACTAATCAAGCACACAACTTGATTAATCCCCGCAAAAATGGACAGATCAATCAATAATGTAGGCCATATGGTTGCTGTAAGGTGTCCTTTAGTATGTCGGAATACTGAATATTCTGAGTTTATGTAAACACACCGATGCACACACAAACACACGCACAAAGCCAGAAAGAGTTAAGCACATCAAAACAATTGGCCTAGTTCTGTCTCTCTCTCTCTCTCTCTCTCTCTCTCTCTCCTTCAGTCCCCTCTCAGCTCATCACGCTGTTCACACATGACAGGAGGTATTCTTCGTTAATCCTCCTCCATTATGCCACCATGTGGAATCTGAAGCCTGCCTCTTGCATACAGAAATAATATATCCACTGTCCATGACCCATGGGTGAGTTGCTCATTAACTTTGAGCAGCGTGTATCATTCTCTGTTTCATTCTTTATTTAGCCCTTGTTCCGATCAGTCTCTGGTAATTAGGTTTTAATCGTGAGAAATATTTGCTGTGTGAGACAGGTCCCCCCCCCCTGTATACAACTTCTCCTGATTTTACTTACTTGCTGTAAGTCAGGTTTTTTCTTTGTTTGTTTGTCTAATATGCTTTGCTTTTAAGTAATGCTGAACTTAATATATTAATCGTTGTTTTACACTCTGTGTTGTCCTGCTGTGTCGGGAAAGTGAATCACAAGCAGTGATCAGTAAGTTGCTCGTTTTATAAGACTATTTTGGTCCCCGTTTCCAACTTGCACACAACAAATGATCACAACAATGCCAATTTTGCCAGAATTCACATTTTTGTTTTGTGTTCAGAATTATATTTCCTCGCAGTTACCATTAGAGCTGCAATGATTAGGTGATTAATCGATTAGTTGATGTTAAGAAAATTACTACAACTATTTTGATAATCGATTAACCGTTTCAGTAATCTTTCAAGGAAAAGTATCAAACATTTGCAGGTTCCAGCTTCTTAAATGTGAGGACTTGCAGCAGAAGCACTTTTAAGACATCACTTTGGGTTCTGTGAAATTGTGATGAGCGTTTTCCACAATTTCTTGACATTTTATAGACTAAACGATTAATCGTGAAAATAATCTGCAGATTGATCGACAATGAAATAATTGTAAATTGCAGCCCTAGTTACCATCATCATTTATTTTCCACTAGCTGTGTCTGTGTGCTGTTTGGTGCTGAGCAGGTAATCTGCAGTGGGTTTCTAGAGCTTTTTCTCTGCGGCTGAATGAGCTGAAACTCATTATAAAGCTCCAAATTCAAGTGATAATTCTCTGTAGGCTTGTCACTACAAGCTTTCACATCGTCATTTGATACGTTGCTATTCTAAAAATATAGATTATAGCTGCTTTAAGTAATCATTAGACCGAACACTGCGTTTACATGGACCCTAATATTCCACTAATAATCAGAATGATAACCCAATCAGAATAAAATGCCTCATGTAACCACCTCAATCAGAAGAGACTGATCTGATCTGAAGGAATTTTCCATGTAATGTACCATGTAAACGCTTAATTTGATCATTTCTCTCTGGTTTTAATAAATGTTTTTTCTGCTCATGTTTTATCCGATGTGGGGGAACATTAGGTGACAAGAATGAGTTTCTGGGAGGGACAGAAACATGGTGGCAGCAAAACAAAACTGCTCTGTGGCTGATGCAACTTTTTGTTCAGAGACTTTAAAAGATTGTTGAAAGGTTTGGAACAACAAGGCGTTCAAAGATGAACAAAGCAGAAAAAAAGTATTCTTCTTCTGTTATATATCCATCAGATTAGACGCTTCACAGCGGGCTAAACCACTGTACACGTGTTAAAAGAGTTATATTCTGATTAAGTGCTTTGGGCATTTATTCAGAATATCGGATCCCTTTATTTAGTTTATTTATTTATTTAGTTTATATCTCTAGTCAAAATGATTTCAATCAGGTTGAAGAAATATTGTCTGTGTAACTGCAGCTGTAGTCAGAGCAGCCTCCATTCATCTATTGTTTCCTAGATCAGTGTCTAGAAAGTGACTTCATTCTTGCTTTGTAGTCTTGGATCCAAGCATTTGACCTGGAAATGATATTAAAGGTTTCACTTTTCTGAAGTCATTCTGTATCAATAAACTAAGATAATTAACAGGCAGAAAAATGAACTCAACTCATCCGCATTCTATTTGTAAGCAGGCCGTGATCTGTTCTCATTGCCTTCATCTTCTCTGTTGCCTGAGGTATCATTTCAGCAGGTAAATCTGTAGGATTAAACCTGCCTTTCTCAGAGTAAGTAAAGATTGCTTGATGAAAGCAGATTTTGGAAGGCCTCTGTTAGTGCTGTTAAAGCCCCAGCTGGTTCAACCACCACCACCTTTCCTAAGCCCCTTCACTCCCTCCTGTGTGATACCCTTCACCACTGGCAGCTGCTTCTGTGTTGACTGATAGAGCTGCTCATGTGGCGGAAGACAAGGGATTCTTTTGAATTCATTTTGTTTGACCTGTGTCTTCTCAGGCATCCTCGAAATCCTCTAACTTTTTATTACCTACGCAAAAGTTATATATTCACATGTGTCTGTCATAATATGGAGAAACACAATTTATATTCTACATGTTATTTCGCTCAGCACACTCTAAACAGCTTCTGGTTGAATTAGAATCATTTATAATACACAATGTTGCACTTAAAGGTAAACTTTTAAACTTTTTTGTACTAATACTTACCATTAGTTTTGGAATTGGTAGTAGATCGCCTCCTCTGGCATCCACAAACGGGCTACAATGGTGCAACGTAATCCTTGTGAAATGTACGCCCTCTAAAAGTGCTTGTTTTTGCCTCTGACAGACTCAGACTTTTATTCAAAGTGTGTGACAACATTACGTAAAGGATCCCTACAGAGACAGACTGTTAAAGAGCAAGGTCTGTTTGTCTTCCTGCAACAACTCAACCTCTCGCAAGATATCAGAGTTGCAAAAACAAGCACTTTTAGTGGATTTCTTGCCTGCAAGCGTTACGTTGCACTCATTGCAGTCCATTGGAAGGTGCTGGATCACTTCCAAAACTAATGGTAAGTATTAGTCATTTCAAGTCCAACATTTGTAAAAATAAGACCCAGTTCAAAAATACAGGACTTTCCCTTTAAGGTGTAAGGTGCTTATTAAAGAAAGACTAGCTTGATGGAAGTTGTGTTAGCTGTGCCTACTTTCAGTCTACCAGCCTGAACCTAACACCACAATCTGGATAAAGTTAATTGTTGCATTAATTTATCCTCTAAAAATAATTGTCTGTCACTTAGCATTAGGAGTTGTTTAATTCCCTATAATGATAACCATTTTCAAAGCAGCCTCTTAACTTCCAAATGTTTCATTAGTTTTGTTTCTGGTCACTAGATACATATAGAAGATGAGTTTAATTAAACAGTCAGATGAAACAGTAATGTTTAGTGTGACTAATGCACGCCAGGGATCATCTCTGCTGTTCAATTCCCCCCCCTTCTCTGCAATCTTCATTCCTCATTTCTATAAAAATGAATGAAAACAGAAATAGGCCTATGTCAGATTAGGATGACCTTTCATTTCATGGATTAGGAATGGAAATGAAACGTCTGGGTTCAAATAATGACTCCTGATTTATGAACTAATCTGGCTGGAGCCGGATCTCATCATGCCTCCAAAACTGTTCTCAGTAAACAAAAACAGTGCGGGAATGTATAAATCAAAGTGTATTTATATGTGTGTGTGTTCAGTCTGCACAAATGTATGATAATGCTGCAGTTTTTGATGTATTCATGCATATATGAAGCGGATCCACAGAGTATCAAAGCTAAGCAGGAATGCAGAAACAAGATAGTTTTATGCCAGCAAAATGAGGTCACATAAGTAGGTTTTTGAGATTGGCTGCATATTCAATATAAATATTGATTTAGTGTTTCTGGAGGTCTCCCAAGTGTTCCATCAGTCTTTTTTGGCATTTCACTACTTGACACTTACTGCAGATTATAAGAATAACTCAGGATTCAGACCACAGTATTGCACATCGTCTTGATGATTTCAAAAAATCCGAGTTTTCTCATTCTACTGGCACAGAGGACTGCTAGGACAGCTAACTATGTAAAAATAGGTAAACATGTAAAAACCTAACAAAACTACAATTAGTGTATGTGCATGCATCTGAGGGTGAAATAACATTGCTCCATTTGTGGGGGTGATGTAGAAATGCAGCTTGGGTGGTGCAGGAGAGAAGTGGCATGTCCTTGGGGTTATCAGATGGGCACCTCCCATCACAGATGTTCTGCTGAATTACGGTCACAACACCTCTAGAAGGCTCAAAACTAACTTCTGGTGCCGAACCCCCCCCCCACCACCTGCTCTCAGCACTGAGCAGTTTCCATGGGTTTTTACTGTTTCATGCTCAATTCCTATCAAATGTGGGCCCCCGACACCTTCTCTAGTGCTGAGGGTTTAATGCTTTGTGCTCATTAGCCTAGCATTAACATTAACAAACAAAGGATTTCACGCATTCATGCCAAATCCATGACAAGATTCTGTGGCTTAGCGAGACAGTGAAACAGCAAATACCCGCCACCTCCTCACATATAAGATCAGTCAGGAAAAGCTATTTAAAAGGTGTTTTTTCTCTTCATAGCTAAACCTCTCAGAATACAATACAGTAATATTTAACACATTTGGAATTAACAAATGTTCATACAAAATGCTTTTTTAGCCACGCTAGCAGTATGGCTCTATGGATGGTAATGTTGGTCTGTTGGTCGGGCCACCACTTTGTTCCAGACTGAAATATCTCAACGACTATGGGATAGTTTGCGATGAAACGTGCAGATATGCATGGTTCCCAGAGGATGAATTGCACTGACTTTTGTGATCTATAACAACCCCTGCCATAATATTTGGTGCAGATACTTACGTGGTGTCCAGACAATATATCCTAATGACTTTGGTGATCCCCTGACTTTTCATTTAACAACACCATGAGTTTGACATTTGTGGTTTTGAGTGACAACTATTGGATAGATTTCCACACAATTTGGCACAGACATTCATGTCCTTCTGGATGAACTGATGTATATTCAGATCAGCCTCAGTTTAGCTTAAGTAGTAATTGGCAAAATGAAATGCTAAACAAAAAATGGAGAACATGGTTGACATTATACCTGCTTGAAGTTAGCATGTTAGCATTTTGAGCATGTTAGCGTGTGAGTGTGACACTAATGTGATGGAAAGCCACCCATTTCCAAAAAGGGAAAAAATGAAGTATTATGACTTCCGTGCAGTTAAAATAAAGTCAGGAAAATGCACTGCAAAAGAAGTTTGCATGCCAGGCAGTCAGTGCCACTGGAAAACAACGCTCAGTGCAAAGGAAGCATCTCTGTGGGATTTCCCCGCCAAGAAGTAATTCCGTTTTCTGCTATGACTTGGTGATAGTTCAACTAACCTATTTTAAGACATTATCTTAACTATTCCACATTCTGATTTTGCAGTATGATCATTCTGTTGGGTTCTTTTTCCACCCCTGATCTCTGTGCAAGGTGTAAAGCTCATCTGTGTCACTGATACTGCTGGCATGGGCTTCTGTTTATGGTCACTGTAGAGTCTATTTCCAGCTGTCTTTCTCATCTGTCACACATATCAGGTGGTCACAGCAGCCAGTGAGCAAATCCACTTAAAGCCTCCCATACTCGTGTAATTATTTCTAGTGCTACTTTTGATGTCCATGGGGTAGAGTTAGAGGAAAGTGAGGGTAGGTGAAAGCAGGTATGTCATTATTTAGGTTTTAACCTTTATGTACCCTGGGCAGTTTCACTGAGAGCAGTGCACTCTTTTCCAGGAGCGTCTTGCTCACACTCGCACAGTTCGACACATTCACACCTGGAGGCTGGCCAGTCTGATCTGCTGGCCACTGAGCAGCCTTATTAGAGCAGCTGGACGTTAAGGGTCTTGCTCAAGGGCAGCACAATGGGTGTAATGCAGGAGGGGAAAGCACCCAGAGTCAGTGATACTACACTATTGGGTTAAATAAGTAAATAATATGCGTTCCCTCAACAAGAGTACTTTGTCTTTAACAAGCCAGTTTATTTACTGTATTTTGACAACACAGTAACCGCAGTCCCAATGTATGCTTTAATTCTTTCTTTTAATTAAATATATATTGTGAGCTTTTATATAGAAAGCATTAGTGGTTGTGAGGCTTAGCATAATGTGCTTTTTTTTGTTAGATCACAATTGGGGACTTTAATGTGGTTAAAGTGAAACAACACATGCAGGATTATGGAACGGCAGAGTGCTGGAAAGCTCACGAACTTCCATGTAACAAACGTGACCTTTACAGATGTGGAGGGCTGTAAGGGTAAAGTAATGCACAGAACAGGTGAAACAAAAAGGAAAACGAGTGCAGCTGACCTTTAAAAGACAAGGTCATCATCTGGAGAATAGATTGCATATTTATGTTATTTAGGTTAGGTTAACAGTTTTCACGTGTCTTTAACCAAGAGTTAAAGCAAGTTTTTTTTTTCATTCATAATCCTCTTGGGGTGTAAGAAAATATGTATACACTTAAGTATCGCAATATTACGTTTTGTGGTACTGTTTTGATTCTCAGAAACACTGCATAGATTTTTAAGTAATAGCTTACATTAAAGACTTATTGCAGTTATTCATTTTGTTATTTAAACCCTCAACTGCTAGCAGCACATCACATAAAGTGATATACATACTCCAACAGAAGGTGAACCTTTAAAACAGGATGTAAACATATATACCATCTGTCTATATATATACAACATCGCTTACAATATTGCAATGTATTGAATCGTAACGCCTGTATCATGATACGAATCGCATCGCCAGAATCTCAACAAAAAACAGCCCTAGAATCCTTCCACTTCTCAAATGTATTTGTTTTCAAATATGACAATGTACATATAATGTTAGCATACAATGTAAAATAAAGTTACATAATTGTTCCTAAAACATACAGTATGCACTTTAAATTAGATTTTTTCAGTGCTCTGACATGGTTGTGGATAATAAAAAACTAAGTTGGAGAACAACATAGATGCCTTGACTGCCAACCATATCATATTTAATGCCAAATAGTTGTGTCCTTAAAAGAAGGAAGGCTGGAAGCAACTATCTGTTTCTCTTCACCTTTTGCAGGCCATTAATGCAGAGGTCATTTCAATCACACCAGTCTTAATTGCATCTCTTGGTGAATCCCAAAGAGTCCTCTGCAGCATGGTAGATAGCTGAGAGTTCCACATTGCACTGCTACTCTTCATAAGAGAGTACTCTTTGATGTTGTAGAGCTCCGCTGCAAGACAGCCTTTGAACCAGTGGGAAACTGCAGTGGATTAATGGATATTGCAGTCAAGTCTCTTGCTGGGGGCCTGCTTGAACTATTGTGAGTAGACCATGCAGATCTTTGTTATTATCAACTTACCACAAGCCCCTGCGTATGGCCCAGTCAAAGGCAATGCCAGGGGATCTTATGTTTGTTTTTCAGATGTAAGAGAATGGTTGTTATGAAAAGGCCATGCTCAGGGCTGCAAAAAGGAAGACATTGTTATCCATGTCTCAGACTCCATGACAGTGTGTACTGCCAGAGTCCATGTGAGCAGAGGAGATATAACAAGGCCTGCAACAGCAGTTTGTTACTAGATTAAGTCCTCCGCTTGACAGGATCTAGTCAGATCTAGGGTTGGGCGATATAGCCTAGCTAAAAAATGTATCACAATAAAATGTTTCATTTCAGTTGATATTTATAATTATCAATTATTCTAATGATTGTTTTCAATAAAATCTAGTAGAAAAAAGGTTTAATTTAACCACGTTATTTTGAATTTAATCACTTCACTACTTTTCAAGGAACACGGGTAATAATTTAATAAAAGTATATGGGGGAAAATTAATTATCTTACCTTGGTACACATTACGCACATAATGTTACAAAGGGTGGAAGCCGGTGAGGTGATAAGATATATAACACTGTTCTGTCTTAAAAAAAACTAAATACCTGCCATACTGTTGAGTTGACCTTGCATTTTTTATTAACCATTTCCTCCTCACAGTCTTTTCCTCACCGTCTGCACTCATTTTCTCACAACACACTGCTTCTGTTGTTGTGTCACATGTCAATTGCGCAACCAAACATCACACCTGTTAAATGATCGGCTGGTTGCATGTCACTCATAGCCATTCCATTATGAAGGGCTGTTCGTAAGCCAGAGAGTATTTGTTATGCAGTTTGCATTTAATGCATTTAAGTAAAACTATTGAACTATTTTCTTATTGCTATTGATTAAGTGTCTATTGCCGGTACATATCACTGTCGTTTTATCGCCCAAGCCTAATCAGGTCATGGCTGTTCTAGACACAATCTAAGTCCTCTTCACCGTCATGCAGGTTGGCTCCACTGATTTTTCTGCTGTGCTTTTGAAAACTGAAAATCTAACACTGACTTTGCATGAATAACACGCAGACACAGAAGACGTTCAAACAGATGTCATATGGCATATGATAATTCATTACCTGCTGTGATATGAAGACACACACACATGCACTGTGACACACGCACATAGATCCCAACAGTGGTAAAAATAGTTTTCTGTTTGCTCTGTCAGATCCACCTAGCAGGTCACTGAACAAGCATTGTCCCCACCTGTGAAGCCCAATTAAATGACACGCAAGAGGAAACCTAATAATTGCCAGGAAAATCAGGAAAGCAAAGCCTGAAATGTTATGTGGCAAATCTCAGGAAGAACATTGTATTTATTTTTGGATAGGCTTTTCTTTATGGGTCTTAAGCCTGCATGGTTTGAGATTAGTTTGAAATATTTTTGATCACAAAATAAGTGCCAGGTTTTATTTAGTTCAAAATGTCTGTCAGCGCTCACCATCAATGCTCCAGTGTGAGCTGGGAGATGAGAGTAAGTTTAATTTAGTGGTCAGAGCAGGCTGTTTATCTCACGTGAGCCAACTTTAAATCCGGCTTTAGGTGCATTTAGGTACATGCCAAGGCACATATTGAACTATGTGTGTTTGGTAGGGGGCCTGTGCCAATCCCTGTCATGTAATTTGAGTTAGGGAATACATTATGGATGAATCAGTCCTTGGTCTGCAGAGGATATAAGGTAATGGTAATGGTAAGGGTATATAAGGGTAACACAGATTAACAATAACATTTTCACCTGTGAGGAAGCATTCTTGCTGTAAGGCAACAGAACAACACACTGGCCCACCATGATGTTCCAAAATGTTTAAAATGCAGCTTAATTAACACCAATGCTGTGCAGCAGGCAGTATGCTTTTGTGGCTACAACTGTTATTTTCATTAGGATTTTACCTCCAACCCACAATATATATTTATTTGTTAGGCTGAAATGTGACATTGGGCATTTGAGATCATGTTGTGAACTAGTATTATGGTGTCTAATACTCATGCCCCTGGTAATCAGCCCCTGGATTTGCATCCATGCCACCACAGGCTAGGTGCCTTTAAGCCAAACTGCAGTTTAATCCACCAACTCTGTCCTCTCGATTTCTGTGGAGGACGGCCAAATCCATGTTTACCCCTAACCCTCATCTGTCACCACATTAAGTCTGTCTCTCAACAGAAGCCCCGACACTGCCTGTAATTAAAATATTAATATGATACCTTTTTACTCTCTCCATCAGATATGCAGAAATATCCCCACAGATGCTACTCTGTCACACTGACAGTGGATGTGTAGTGCATACAGAGTGCAGATGTGCTCTTGTGCACGTGCACACACACACACACATGCAGACCAAGTAGATATTTATGTCAGCTTATCAGATGAGACCAAAGTACATGGATGTGAGTCCCCTGTCTCACATCGACACAATCAATCAGCACAATCAGCGGAGCAATTTTCACACACAATGCATGGAGGATTCAAAGAGGGCAACTGAACAAATTTACACAAGATTCTCTGTGAGACTGAACTGCTTAATGCTAATTCTAGCATGGCACCATGTTCACAATGCTACTGTAAAATGCTGATGTTTATGCTGATGCAAGACTAATTTTTATCATGTTTACCATCTTAGTTTAGCATTTTAGTTCTAATTAACAATAAACACAAGGTACAGCTAAGGCTAATGGGAATTAGTTTTGCTGATGTACTGTCATAAATAAAAGTAAAATAAAAGTATTGGAAATATTAATGATGATGGTGCTAGAGGAAACATTAAGGGATCACCAAAGTTTTTACCTATAATATGTATTATAATACGTATATAATAAGTCCACCAAATTAAATGGAAAAAATGTTTTTGTCCATGCCCTCTAGAATGACACAAATAAGATCTGATGCCCCTATCATCAAAATGGCATAATTTGGCTGTGCCTTCAAAAACTGCCTTCAAAAACCTTCAAAAACTGTGCCTTCAAAAAGTAGATCACCGGAGGATTCATGATTGGGGCACCATGGATATCTGTGGTAAATGTTATGGCAAACCATCCAATATTTGTCAAGATATGGCACTAAAATCCAAAAATGTCACCCTCATTGTGGCGCTTAAGAAAAAGTAAAGGTAATTTTCCATAATTCAGCATATTCAAACTTATAGCTTTGAACTCCATAACTCTCCTTGCTACTTGAATAGGTCTAATGTTGCTAGTAATGACTCAGAAAAATCAATAGACATATCTATTGATATGATGAGTAACAACTTAGGCTAAATCCTTCTCAGTGATTATTAGTCTTCATTTAGCCTCTGCAGCATATGAAATGTGAGGCATCATAACTCCTGCAAAGTTAAAACTGATACCTTGAAACTCTAAGTCACTGCTGTCTGTGGAGCAGAAGCTTTAATTTGAGGAACAGCACATATCGTAGCTCTTGCTTTAAAATGGAGCACTAAAAATGTACATCCTGGTCATATGGGGGTTTAATAGCCCACCGGAACTGCCTCTAAAGTAGACCTCATAAGCTTTTGGCAATAAGCATTATAAATTGAGATTATATACAAGTCGCAAATTGCTGGAAAAAGGAGCCATAAAATGCATTATACTCATGGCTTGCTGTACTGTAGACCATGTACCTAAAGAGAGGGAAGTCCAGTCTCCATAAAAATTGACAGTGAATTAAAACCTGGTTTAAGTCTTACAAATAAGTATAAACATGTGCTCTCATATATGCCGTTTTTTTTCTTTTCATAACTAACGTTGGATGTTTTTATTATTCACATTTAGTACTACTTGCTTTTATTAGACCATGTTGTAACATTCTGGCCTGAGAGGGCTTCCTCGTCTAATTACTACCCTTGTTTTCAGACTGCAGCCCATCTAGTGCGTCATGGTTTATGGAATAATTTGTCACACCTCACTAGGAGTTTGCTCTCTGTCTCTTTCTTTTACTTTCTTTCTGTGCGTCATCCACTGTGTGTGTCTCATTTTTGTATTGATATTCAAGTCAAATATGTCACTAGTTTAGATCTAATTAACATTTTCAAATACACCAATCAGTTTATCTAATTTGATTACATTTGACAGTGAAATGCAAAAAACTGTGAACCTGACCACAGAAAATGTCAGTAAATAAATACAAACCATTATAACATAAATCTAAATTTGGCCATTTCTGGTTGTGCCCTTTAGTTAATAATGTAGTGGGGGGAAAATGTGGTACCACTGACTTTGATAGCTGCTCACATTGTAATAATATAGAAAAGGGATCAGAAAGTAGGAAGGATTGGGGACAAAAAAGAATAGAGGAAGAGAGATGAGCAGAGAGGAGAGTGGGAGTCTAAGAAGAGCAGGAGAGTGAAAGTTGATAGAGAATGGAGAATGAAAAACTGATTTTAGCTGAACCAGTTGACTCTTAATCAACTGGTGAAATCAACTTCTGAGCAAAAGATATATTTGTGGGGCAGATGCTGTGTCAGTTATCAGTGTGTGTTCCACAGAATCATGCAGGTGGTTGAAGAAAGCTGCTGTCACACCTAACTTGTTTGGTTAGGTTAAAATGAACCCTGGTGCATTTGCCTGGTTAATGCGGTTCATTTAGGCAAGTGTAAACACAGTAATTGCACTTGGATGTGGACCATAGCCAGGACCTAAAGAGACCCTTTAGAAGAGGTGGTCTTGGCCCTGGTCCTAACAAACTAAGGAGCGGTTCATCTGTGGTGGGAACATGATCTGGACCAACTTACCAGTGTAATACGCAAGTTTGAGCAAAACGCGTCCTGTAACCAGGTGTGCTTTGAATTCTGAATCTTTGAATAAGATGTTTTCTTGAAGTGCATTCTGCATTCTGCTGGTATAGTTTTGGACCTTCTTACTTTTCCTATTCAGCTGGACCTTCTTTGCTGGATTTACTTTCTTGCTCCCACCTCACATACATCTCACCAATAAGCGGCATGAACGTTCTCACATGGTTTGTAGTGATGCATTTCGGTTCGTTTGGATTTTTCGCTGTGTGAAAAGAAACTGAACCAAGGGCAAAACGCTTCAAGAAATCTGCCCATAAAACCCCAGCAGCTTTTTTTTTTCACTTTCTCCTCCAAAACCATTAATACTCTCACTGTGTTAATGGAGATTAATGGGCACGGGCAACAAATAGACATGGTAGAGCAAAAGATAAACCATCATGAGTGTTGGTGGAGGGGGGGTGCAGCACACTGCGACTGGGTAGGAACAAGGACGGAATGAAAGATGGATAGATTTCATTAGGAGGGGGAAAGGAAACACTAAGTTCTTCTGTGAAAAACACCTTCTTACGTCTATAAAAAGGCCCTGCCCCCTTAGAGAAAGGTGTTCTTCAAATATTTCCAGTTTATTGTCCCTTCTCAGTATTAGAGGGTATTGGTCACATGGAGTGTAGCGCATACACAAGAATAACAAAAAGTCTCTTTGTTCTACCTGAAATTAGAGACAAAGAACAGAAAGGTAAAGCATTTCCTGGTATTGCATTGTTCACAGTTAACAAAGGCTGGTTGTTTGAAGCAGTTAAAGCACCTGAGACAGTGTCAAATGGCAAAGATGCTATTTGAGGCTAATTGACTGCAAACCAGCTCGCCTTCAGGCCGGGCAACATCAGGGTCTGAGTGATGGGGCCCGGGATGTTGCGTGCTCACTGGGCAGCTTTGGGGACACAGGAGAGGATGGGGCTGTACTTATATAACTTGAGCTGTGGAAGATCGGGGCATCCGAGCCCGAGTCCACACCACAGCCTGGAGAAGACAGACAGGGAGAGACAGACAGCGTTTTGTGTGGGTGGGGGATGGGTGGTGGTAGTTGAGGGGGTATAGCAGAGAACATTCCAGGAAACTCAGAGGCATAATCTTCTTATCCATGGCAGATTGGTTCAGTGTGTGATGTGCAGAGCGTGCGTGTGTGTGTGCGCGCGTGCGTCCATGTGTGACTGTATGTTTGTGCACGAGAGGTTTGTTTGTTCCTCCTTCACATAACTCCTGCTCCTCCTCTCCTTCGTCCTTCGCTCGCTTTTTTTTCTTCTGTGTATGTGACCCCAACCTTCTCCAGCCTTCCCAATACACTCTCTCCATTTCACCACACACACACATACACACACACACACACACACACCGGATCAAGATGCGCTCATCTGCTTTTCGACCTCATTAGTGCCTCTTTTCCTCTGTGTCGGTTTGTTCTTTCCCCCTCGCGATCAGAAGATGAAAGTGACCCAATGTAGAAGGCAGAACGAAAGGGAGGTTTCTCACTGAAGGCTGCTGGTGTTCCTCTGCCCCTGGCCATGGTGGGGATGTGTGTGAGAAGCAGGGGGGGTAGGGAGGAAGGTAGCAAGGGGGGGTGGGGGTGCAGTGGACCAGATTCTGCTGATTGTAGGAAATTATATCCTCTAATTTCACCTGCAACTCCAGGAGACAAAGGCCTTAGGGAGAGAATACGATAAGGAAGTAGGGGAGGGATGAAAGAGGGAGAGAAGATGGACGTTAGGGGGCATGAGAGAGGATGTAACACTAGAACAAGGTCTGGTCTGGAGCCAGTCAGGGAAGACAGAGAGAGAGGACAGAAAGAAGACAGGCAGCCTCCGCGGAGAAAAGTGGTTCTGCTAAACCAAACCATGTCCTTAAGGATCACCCATCCAGCTTTTCACACATGCACACAAACTAGCACACACACACACACACACACACACACACACACATCCATGTACACACACACAACATATTTACCCACCTATACCCCCACTTTTCATCTTAACACCTTACTAAAGCACCATTTGCCTTGCCGGTCCCCGTGTATCCTCCCATCTTCCACTTCGATCCTGGTTTCCCTCTCCTCCTTGATAGTCTTACTCACAGACCGTGACTATCTCCCACTGACAGAGCCGCTACAGGATTAGAAAAAGATGGGGAAAGCTGAGCGCAGTCATCCAGCACCTCCTGCTGTATGCCAAACGCAACTGACTCACAGGTCTGCTGCATCCTTGAAAAACACAGCAAGGGCAGTTCTTGATTCAGACACTGGCTTATTTTTTTTTCAGCTGTGGTTTTTATAATATAGAAAAAAAGGATTCAGTACATATAGACTTGATGACTGAATTCAAGTGGAAAAGATGATGAAAAGAAGAAGACACCTGCATTAATGTCCTTTTTATACTGGGAGATATTCACTGCACATAACATAACTTCTTTTCATTACTTTTCATTTGTATAATGATAAACCGCACATATTAGGAAATACTCACATCTGATTGGTGAGTTCTGAAGGTGACACAAGTTGAATTATATGCTGATAACATAGCAGATTCTTCATGGGATGATCATTTTCACTGCAAACTAAATTGTTTCTGAAGAATTTTACATCTTAAACCTGTCGACCAGAGTAAGTAATGAGATGCAAAGCTGAAGCGATTAGTCGATTGAACAATTAGTCGATCAACTGTTAATTAATTGGCAACTGTTATCCTAATCGGTTGTTTGAGTCACTTTTCAAGCAAAAATAACAAACACCAGCTTCTTAAATCTGAGGATTTGCTTATTGATGTTGTTGATTATATTACCTTGAGCTCTGTGAACTTGTACTTTTACAGTTTTTATAAACATTTTATAGACACAATGATTAATTGGTAATAATCATTAATTACAGCATTTTTTTTATTATGAAAGACAAATGGGGGCCGTAACATAAGACCACTTGTTCCTTTGAATGTGGAAATAAAGAATTAACTGAAGGAAGGAAAGCAAAATATTTAATTCAAATGTGTCATCTACTTTACTAAATCAATGGATGACCCACATGCCGTGTTCCCCATCTGTTATACTAATACAACTATTAAATATAACACATTGCTCTGCGCAGAACATCATATTGTAACATGATTTCAGTATCCGTATTTAATCCAGTTGGAATGGATTTCAACTGATTTAAAAGGTCTTTAGCAAATTTGGATACAATGACGAAACTGGGACATGACAGTACACGCAGCACCCCCTGTGTTTCACCATTCTGATTCCAACAGCAGTCTCAAGTCGAGCTCCTCGAAGCTAGACAGTGTTTTTTCTCCTCCAAAGACTGAGACAGCAGCGTCTTCTCTGCAATATGTAATGCTCTATGAGATCCTAAATAATCCCGCCACCAGAACTCTCTTGTCTATTCAACTTTTCATGTGGCTTGTGCTGTACATACAGTGTGAAAACATGCTGACACAAATAGTCAAACATTTACTATTGCTCCTTTTTTAATATAGCAGCGTCCTTGTTGGACCTCTGTTATTAGTCGGGAGTCTGTGGGAGTGAACAGTATGAGCCAGTGCTAAGTAATTCAAAGAGGGGAGAGTGTTTGGGGGGAGACAGAGAATGAGAAGCTGAATGACAGAGAGTGAGCTTGGCAAAGCTACAGCGTTTCACTGCAGAGGTTTTAAATCCTTTAACATGATTTCCCTCATCCTATTAAAGACATAGCTATGGATAGGGAGACTGTAAAGTGTTACGTACAGGAGGGAGGGGGACTGAGTGAGAAGGAGAGAAAGGGAAAGCGAGAGGGAGAGAGATTAAATGGGTGTTAAATATAGGGAACAAATCATTCCAGTCCCATTTCTATCTGTAATCAGGCTTCTAAATGTTCTCTCTATCATCTCTTGTAGATTGGGCTGGATGACCTTTCATTATGTGCTACCCTCGAATATCATTCCTTATTCTTCACATCTCCCCTTGGTTAGGGTTTAGACATGTCAAAATGTATCTTTTGCATTTAAAAAGAAGGCCCCAGTGGTGTATTTCATCACCAAAACAAAGAGTAACACTGCTGGTTAGAGCAACCTTTTTGGGTGCAACGACACCTCTGCAGTGATTTATAGTAGCACGTGCATGTGGATGACAACATATTGGCATTTGTAGGCCTGTTGCTTTGGATAAGGATGGCATAATGGCACAAAATGGTTGAGAGTAGTGTCAAACTCATTGGAAGAACTGGTAAAATAAATGTAATGAATTTGATGCATGGCCAAATGTTTCCAGGTATCAAAATATTTCGGACTGGCATACTGGCATTTATTGTAGCAATAATTTCTGGTGTGATAGAATATTTGCTTCCCACAAGGGACAGTGGCAATAACCAATATTTTTGTGATAACTGTGTACCAAAGACAATGTGAAAGGGGCTTGTCGTAGTGATGAACCTACAGAGAAGAGTTTCAGCTCAATGCTTAGCTCTCTGACACATTGTCATTTCTCTGACGCTTTCATAGCGACATTTTCGGCCACACAAGGCAGCTATTTATAATAGTACACGACCTGTGAACAAAGTGGAGCATTTAGCAGCTAAAGAGCCAGAGCCTTAAACTGGGCTTTTTATAACATAACCTGTAAACCTGCAAAATAATATTATTAGATAATTATATGCTCCTTGGCCTTACGTTGGGTTGCTACTGAAGGTAGTAAGCCAGGTAGCTGGTTCTTAATAGGCTAGAAAACAGTCACTAATTGAATAATAATGCAGGGGACTGGAAAGTTGATAAAAAGATAATGTTCCTCTCTCGTTTGCTTTAACTCTCCTTCAGTTTGAGCTGCACCTGTAGCTTAAAATCGACTTGTCTGAGGTTGTTTTCTGGACCCACAGATGTCATCATGGCAGCTGATATAAGAAGCTGAACCTAGGTGGTCAAGCAGTGAGAAAGGCTGTCCTACTACACTATCACTTTGTATGTTTTTTTGTTCAATAATGTGCACAAACAGTGTCCTCAATACACGCTGTATCCCATTCATACCTACCGCCTTTAAAGGTTACAATCTTTTGTTTTTAAACTTAAACTGTACACTGTATACTTTGCATGGGCTTCGGACAAATACAAAGCACATACAAAACAATACAGTGAAACATCATCAGTGCTTCTTTGACTGCCTGGAGATGCAATATCGCCTCGTTTCCAGCAGAGTGAGCTGTTCTTTAACAACTGAACAGTGATAATGCGTCATCCCTGAACTGGATCCTGTGGCTTAGCTCAGTCTCTGTTGTGTTGCCTTGATGCACAGATTTGTTACTCTCAGTTGCAGCAGCAAACCTTGTCTCCTGATTGTCTGCTAATGTTTATACTGATGCATGGGGTACCAGCCTGATTTTTTAAGAAAACAGTACATCAATTTTGTCAACACTACTTCATTGTGTTTTCATATCAGAGGCAGGTTTATATAGTCCAAGGGTTTTTTACATGTTCCTTATTTTTCATTATTTGTGTCTTATTACAAAGATAATAAGAATTCAGGTTCAAAGAAGTTGGTTGAATTCAGGATAATATTATGCTATATATACTCAGACTGGTTAACATTTTAATATGAATAATAACATTTTACTATAATACATCCTCTACTGCCTGGCAGTTACTTAGCGGTAACTGACACATCATTAGAAATGTGGAAAGGTTAAGGATATAAAGTTGACTTTTGATGTAGTTTCATTGAATGCACATCAAAGTCCTCCAACCAGTCCTTCTGCTTGATCCATTCTTCCAATCATATACCGCCTCCATGCTGCATTTCAACTCTTACAACCCAAGGGCACAGGAGCGTCATGCACAACCTTGATTTAGGAAACAGTGAGTCTATAATACCACCCTGCTGAATGCAAGCCAAACAAGCTTACAATCTAATTCAGCAGCACAAAGTTTCACTATTCTCTCATCAAGTCAGGTGATGATGAAAAGCTTGATCTTGTGATGCAATCCAGGCCAAACGCTGACTCCCACTCACAGTTTCTGACAGAAAAACTCCCGGGCCAGTCTGGACAGATACTGCTTTGTTGTTTGCAGTTAATAATATTCAGTAAGCAGATGATAGTCCTGCAGCTGTTAGCTCTTTAATCTCCTCCCTAACCTATGATAAGTGGTCAGAGCCCCAGGGACCTTAGCATCCACAGTATCTCCCCTCTCATTTTAACATGACACCTGAGATTTGCCCTCTGTACAAGGACTATGAGAAATGGTTTTCCCCTGTACTGACCCGTATTAAGAAGTTGTGGTTAACATCCTTTGGCTTCTCAGTGAGATTCATTTCTTTCTCTGTGTCACAACAAGGCTTTTCTAGCCTTATATCATTACTGTCTGTTATTTATCAAAGTTTTTGCATGTTGGACACAGTGATGTCTTTTTTTTATTAGCTATCAATCTTCCAGCTTTGTAAATGGAGTCAGACAGAAGACATATTTGACTTGGAGCTTGTCTTATTTAAAGAACATTTCTGAAACACAATGTTCTCAAACATGTTATATTTACTCACAGTTGTTTGAGAAAAATTTTTCCTAAACATTTTCCTGAAAATATTCGTCCACTAGAATTTGTAAAATATTATTTATTTAGTCACCTATCTTTTTAATGCTCAGATGTTTTTACATATGTGCTGAGCATCTTAAAGTATTGCTTTTCTTTTGCAAAATACAAAAGATGTATTTTTTTACTCTAGAGACAGTTTAAAGTTCTGTTAAATACAGAGTAAACAATTGCTCTTATGATAGTAATTTAAGAATTCAGTACTCATTTATCAAATAAGAAATAGTGACAAACAGAGCAAATGATGCTAAAATACATAATTGAATTTGTCTGCAAGCTAAATCAGGTGAGAATATTTCTCATTTTGTTTTAACAGATACATTCATGCTAAATTATCTTTTGGCAATTAAATAAAATTGTTTTTGTGCTCTTTATATTGTAATAGCTAATTCAGGTAAATATATTGCTTTGGTGTATTCCACAACTGCACTGTATTTATTTATTTCCATTGAATTAACAGGTAACTGTACAAAGCGAATGGTGTCAAAAAGGTCAACTTATATTTATGTGATGATGTGTTTGCATGTATGAAATGTGTTGTGAAATCTGACATTGAATTACAGCATAGGGACAAATTGATGTTTTGTAGATCCAATCAAACTAATGGATGTAATATTCAAAGTAGACTCCATTTATCCATCCATCCATTTTCTGCTGCATGTTGTGGTTTGGGTTATGTGGAAAGCAGGCTAAGTAGCCGAGACGTCCACTTCCTGGGACATCCCGAGGCATTCCCTGGCCAAATGGGATATTTTGTCCCTCTAGTGCCCCAGATCACCTCCCAGTTGGACATGCCCGGAAGACATCCAGGGAGGTGTCCCGGGGGCAACCACATCAAATGGCTGAACCACCTTAACTGGCTCCATAGGTACAAAGCCACATTGGTTCTGAGCTCTGTCTGTATGTATTTCTGCATGTGAGTCAGTCACCCTGCAAAAGGAGCTTGTTTTGGCCACTTGTATCCTTGACTTTATTGCCTGACTCAGAACCGTAGGTAAAGTTTCGATGTTGGAACATAGATCGATGACTGGTAAAGTGAGAGCTCAAACTCAACTCCCCCTACATGCCCAGCATCAGACAGCAGACAGACAAAAGTTAGCGACTAGCTCATGTAGCATTTAGCAGCTAATGAGCCAGATATTTCCCTCAGGAGTTGGTGGAGACCAAAAACAGAGCTAAAGATTTGTCAATATTGCAGTTAACTTACATTCGTTAGACTCCAAATGATGCTTATCCCGCTTCATGTTTGCTATATATATAATCAACTTCAATAAACTTGTTTGCGAGCAGTATCCTTATATCGAATTCCCTCCATCCATCCAGCTACACTCGCTTATTCTTTGGAGGATTGTCGGGGGACAGAGCCAATCCCAGCTGACATTGGGTGAGAGGCGTGGTACATCCAGGACAGGTCACTAGTAGTCATTCACAGCTTCACATCAAGGTTTAAGTGGAAGTGAACCAATTAAATATGTTTCCTATTTCTTTCTTTAGCGTATCCCCAAATTACAAAGTCCTTTCCAGGAACATTATAGGAAACTAACTATGGGACCTTTAAAATAAAGTTCTACCGATAAAAATAGGTATTTTACATATATAGATTATATGGAAAGATTCAAATGTATATGCTATATTACGAATGCCCGTTTTATTATTATTATTAGTAGTAATGTGTTTAAACATTATTATTGTATTATTACTATCTAGGCTTCTGCTAGTATCAGCATTGTTGTGCTTTCAGGTTGTGAAATGAACCATGGCGCCAAAAAAATACACAGTAATCTGACGTCAGCCTGGTGCAGATCCTCATCAAAAAACAATCTAAGCGTATCGCTACCCTGGGTTTTTTTTCCCTTTCACAGGACGAGTTGAGCAGAACAAGCGCCTGTTCATTGAATTATGCGTCGCACCTCCTCGTCATGACAACTAGCTGTGAGATTGAAATATTGCAAGTGGTGTCCTATAAGCGAGAGAGGCGTTGAGACTGCACTGGGAGAGAGAGAGAGCGAGAGAGAGAGAGAGAGAGGCTGTTGAGGCACAAGCCGTGGGATCCTCTTCAGTGCAGACATCGAGCTTCAAAATAATCTCACTGCATCCTAATGTTTAAATGCACGGCGCTCTTCTGATACCATGAAGGCTAAACGGAAGATCCCCGCGCTGTTTCCCAGCGCGAGCCTCTACTTTCTGTTGAGAGCGTCAGACAGCAAGTGAAACCAACAGAGAGCACCACGCAAGCGCGCGGTGAAGAGATTGGACACCTGATTTTGTGGGTGTCTTTAGAGCGCTGTTTCACATTTTAAGTCAAACAGTCCGTGTTTTTTGAAGGCCCTCGAGGTGCAGTGGGGCAGATGCCGTGGATTATTATCAGCATGGACAAATGGGGAAAACAGGACAGATCACTGCGTTGACTTTTGAAGCAACGCGCAGAGTCTTGACGCTATAGCGTTACGCATTTATTTTACCGAGTGCTTTTATTTTTCAGTTTGAATCATACTCGCTGCCGCATCTCAACATTATTAAAGTCAAATATCTGTGTATAAGGAAAGAGCAGGGTGTTGTCAGAGAGGGATGAGAGGAGGAGGGGGCAGTATGAGGTGTGCTTTTTTGGGAAAAGCCGGAGAAAGACAGACACCGAGAAGGTGTACTGATGTGCGAAAGCCTGCGACGCGCTGCCCTCCTGAGAAATAATTGCGATCAGGGAAGAAATGGCCTAGTTAAAACATCATCGACACACCGGCTGAGGATAGAAAAGAAGAATCGTGTTTAGATGGACGGGCCATCATCATCGTCATCATCATAATTCCGGTGCTTGCATCGAGTCTTTTAGGTAAGCAATATGTTCACCACCACCACCACCTAAACGTGACTGGAGATTTTCTGTCTATCATGGGGTTTATGTGTGCGCAATCTGTACGCTTTGGTGACTTCGCACATTGCGCACGTTATCCATCTTGACGCCCTGTCACAATTGGGGAATGAGATTTCAATGCAAATCCTCGTGCCACTTTGTTGCCATAGCACATCTTTTCTTCCTTTCAGCGGAGGAGCGTTCGATTGGCCTTGCCTGTTGATAAGCTGCCACATCTTCACATGATCATTCTACTTTGTGCATCCTGGCATCAGTATTCTGTCATTTCAACCACGCTGCTAACAAGATGATATTCATAGGATTTAATTGGAATCAACTCATCATGTAGACTGTCAATCAGACCGGATGCTGCTCTCACATTGGGCACCAATAGAGCCCTGTTTCCCTTGGTTGTGAAGGCATAGATTATTTTGGTAATGCTTTTATTATTTATTCACTACTGTAGTACCTCTTAACTAGACACACATGCTGCTTTGCTGCAATATAACTAATCTCAACCAGTGTGTGACAGGCCTTGAACTCCGAAGATGTCCTCTCTAATGAACAAACCCACAACAGCTCTGAGACACACACAGTATGCACAAACACACACACACACACACACACACACACACACTTAGACACACAAACAGAGCCTGTGCCCTAGAAGATGCAGATAGGATTGTGAATTAAATGCACACACTCTGATGATCCAGGGAAGGCTCCATTAATATTCAGTGGTGGTTGGGCAGTGCTCAGTTAATGGCAGACAACAGGACCTCTGTTCTGACAGGTCACGGATGAGAAATGGTATATTTTAATTTTTAGGAAATAAATGCATTTTTTCACCCCACAGATACAGTGCCCGTAGCTATGGAGGAGTGACATTTAAAATCCATCAGAAAACCAATAAAGTCATTTTGTGGACTTTTGCAGAATTTGTTATTACTCTTGTTCATGTACTTTTGGAATAGCTGTGATTGCTTTCTTGGGCCCGCATCACGTCAACCTGGTTACTGGCATTTAAACATTTACTCAAATACAACAGAATATGGCTGAAGGCTTGGGAAGCTTGCATGGGCTACATATATCCCAGACAATCCCTAATTCAGCGCATTATTAATCATAATGTTCTCATTACATACAAGATAAAAGTACATGGTATATAGAGCAAAGAGTGGAGACCATAATTTGGAAGAAATATTCTCAGAACTTCAAATTTAAATGTCTCTTGGGAACATTTGAAACCTTCATTGCTTCCAAGCTAATCATTTAATTATCTATTTCTGAAATTGATCCATTTAATCTCTAGTAACTCGCTAGCAAGTGGGCCTGGAAGATTTGGTGGCAAATTATATTAAAGGATGATCCTTTGCTTTACCGAAGGATGTAGTGCGGTGACATGCGCCTGCTGTAATCAACCCAACAACAGTTGAGTTAATACATGTACTTTAACTTTTAAAGCTGCCAGCATTTTTTGTTTCATCTTCAAGAAAAGATGCTCTGACTGCTCCCATCCCTAGATTACTGTATTCAAATAAACTACAGTGAAGGGCCAGTAACACTGACATTGTGGTGGACACAATGTCATTTGGGTTCCAGAGAAAAAACAGATAAATGGAATAAAAAAAAAAGAATGGCAGCTTAATGGATTGGATGACAACATGAAGTAGAGAACAAAACGTGTTTAGATTTAATGTTTAATGAAGTATGTTTGGGTGATTTGTTGGCGAGCAAGGTGGACTGTCAGAAGCTGTTGTGAATGTGATATACTTTATGGTCAAATCCAGGGCTTTCTGAAAGGAGGACAGGGCTGATGTCCAGTAGTTTATATCCAGTAGCTATATAGCTGTTGAGAGAGAGCAGCCTTAGCCAATATCTGCTTAAATCCATCACAAAGGCCCAGCATTTAAAAGGGATAATCAGATCATTTTACGTTGGTATTACACTGTGCCAACCTTTAGTGTATTGTAATTCTGGTTCTTGGTTAATTGATTTCTTTTGGTTAAGCATAGTTTTTATTTATATGTTTATTATGGGTCTAAGACAAGTAAAACAAATGAATCACTTCATTAAGACATTTGATATGTCAATTTTCATCTGCATCATTTCTTCTAGCTGCTAACTGATACAACAGCGGCTCAGTGTGTGGTCGTGGATTGAAGTGCACACAATGAAAATTTTAAGTAATATGTAGGTACAAGCTCTACAGTATCATTGTGCTGCCTTCACGTCAAGACCTTTTCCATGTGGAAATGGTCTCATTTACACTTTGAAAAGTGCAAAAATATTATATACTCTCATATAATTATATATTTTCATATAATTCAGTCGCACTCGAAGCACATTATATGATTTTAATAAAAGAACGGCAGATACAGGGTGGTCGGAGAGATTTTCTGTTCTCGACCAAACACCATCTTTACATCGCTGGTAAAGTCAGTCTAGTATTTTAAGTCAGCGGATGTTAGAATTATTAACAGTGATCCAATCTCAATGTCCACTCTATGGCTAAAACATTCAACCCCAGAGAATGGAATGGAACTTAAGCACGCCATGAATGCAAGAGGGTACGAGGAAGCATAAGTCATTTAATGTTTGCTGTAGTAATACTGTTGTATCAAATTATCATCATGCCTCCTTGCCAGCACCTTCCATGACTCGTTCCCTTTTTTTATTTGTGTTTTTTCTGGGGTTCCCCGGTCATTCCTGTTTTTCATGTCACAACACTATGAATTGTGGGTCAGTCCCTTGAGGGGAGTCTGAGGATTGTGCACTTACAAAAAGTGTGTTTCAAGGGCTCCAAAAATCCTCAGGAGAGCCCTCGTGCCCTTGCCAATTTTTTTAGTGTGGGACTTTCCTGAGCCCTCAGAGATGTTTCAAGAACATTCTTCAAAAACTGTCATTTCTGTTGGACTGAGAGGTTGGAAGTTGGTATTGGACGTAACCTGTAGAGTCACTGCTGCACTGGCAACAAGTCCCGTTAATTTGCTGTTTCTAAGGCTGCACATTTATGGAATGAAAACAGACACATTAACATGAGACATGTGACTTGTTAGATCTTTGAACGTGTGTTTTTTAAGTTTGTATAATAATTATAAAGCAAGAAAAGCTAGACTGAAGCCCCAAACGACATGAAAATCATTTATACTAGAGCAGCTTGGAGGCGTGGCAGCTGTTACTATCCATTCATCCTGGTGCCATCTGACCAGCCTAGTTTCTCACCAAAATACAGTATCTTTACATAAAACATTTACTGTATTCCAGGTTAATGGTTTAGCTGCTGTAATGGAGGCTTGGAGATTTTAATTTCTGTCTGCAGATGTCAAGTCAGAGAAAAGGGAGGTTAAAATGACCCAGCTCTCAGTCACATCACGACCAAGGAGGAGAACAGCAGGAGAATAGCTTGACCTGACCCATTATCTGTGAGCAAAGTAAAGCTGGAGAAACGCTTGTGCAAATGCCATGGTAACCATCTTGTGCAACCTCCTTTGAACAATATCACATAACAGTCAACCATGAGATAAGCCAGGATAAGTGTCGTCCTGTCTTGAAAAGTATGGGCAAGAATATCACACCAAACCCCATTAAAACATCTGGTAATTTAATGTGTCTTTTATTAGCGGCAGAGGCACAAGCCCATTAAAATGGGACATGTGACCTTTCCTGAATCGCAGAGTTCCACCCTTTGGTTCATCAAACATGATCCATTAAGCAGCTGTAACATTTCATTCTCTGATATGTTTTGGGCAGTGATACACAAGCCTGAGCTGCCATTAGAATATGGCATGTATTCTTAAAAAAAAAGAATTGTTTTTTTCAAGCAGTGTTGGTGGATCAGTGAACTACTCTGATCATAATTCATCTTGCTTATGACACACACACGCATTAGGCAGCTGGTGCTCTTTAGAAAGGTGTGGGCAGTGTTGACATGAATTGGGCAGATATGCAGTTTGAAATATAGCCTACGTGAATGCATTGGGGAGGCAGCCTATTTATTATTAGTTAAATGTCATAGTTTCTACATTTTCAGATGGGATCATGATTGGATTAATGTTGCAGAGTGAACTTAGCTAATGCTGGTTTCATTGGCCTTGAAGACAGTGAGGGACTTTAATGCCTGAACAAATATGAGATATGGAGCTAAAGGAAATGTTAATAACCATGTCCCCACCTACTCTCTACCCTTAGTGCAGAAGTGCATTGTCGCCCAGTGGAAAACAAGACCAGAGTGTGTCCTTGTGTGGTGCTTGGCAGTACACTCAATACCTTTTGGAAGCCCAGCGTAGCTAATAGGCTATAAAGTTGAAGACATATTTCAGGACAGAGAAATGAGTGAAGATTGACATACATTGACCAAAAACAAAAAGAGATGTGCGTGTGGTGTAGTCACTGGCTCTGTGAGTTGTCTGACTCATTCTAAAGATAATCTGAAAGGTAACAGTGAGATGTTAGACAACGTAATCCACAGACATTTTTAGACATAGCTATGATCTGAGGCAAACACTGACAAGCACTGAAATGAGTAATACTCTGAATTATACTCGAGTTTAAAAAGGCTTTTCAAATTATACCTGACATTGAAAATGGTGTGCATTTTGTCTTCAAAGAACTTTTTTTTTTCTCCAAAGCTTGTGTCATGTCACCAGAAAGGTGCAAAGACAAGCAGCAGAAGAAGACGCTGTTGTCCAAAATCGACCTCAGCTCAGAACAGTCTATAGTGGAAACAGGGCACTGGTAGGTTAATATAAGGTTTGTGTTTACCATAAACATGGTAACAGAAAGTAAAACAAAACAAAAAATCTTCTTAAATTAAATATTAAATATTTGGTGTTCCAGATACAACTATGTACTCTACTTGACCTTTTAATTAACTAAACTTTAAGGTTGCTGCTCTGTTGAAGCCCTTTGCAAAAACAGGCATCCCACTAAGCTCTTTTAATATCTAGATACATGACTTAATTGGTAAGCACCAGACATCTTGTACATGGTGTCTACTACTGCAGTGTGTGACATTTCATCATATGGTTCAATCCTGCGATTTCTGATGATCCGGGCATAGTTTATGTCACACACTGTAGATTCTGAGCTGCTGATTTGACCCGTATATGCCGGTACATTTAGCCATTATAGTGTGTGTGAAGGATATTTGGTAAATTGTGTTTTCAAGTCAGACGTTCAGTGGTTTATATCTCCCTTAATCTTTGTATGTTGTAGATGTCAGAAGTTCTGATAAGTCAATGTCTCTGGTGTGGTAATCTAAATATGACATTATTGTCTGCCCCTGTTAACTCTAAAAATTTCTGTGTCTGTTCAAATAAAGTGGACACCACTCCTCCACACTCCTACCCCCCAAACAGCTACAAAATCTGGGGATACCACGGTTACTATGTTCTCAAAAGGCCAAGACCTCTGGTTTGAAGGCAGTAAACCTTAATGTTTATCAGCAGTGCAAAAGGTTGGTCTGCAGGTTTCACAGACTGCTGCAGAATGAGTAGGCTGGTGCAAGGGGATGACAAAAGTGGGGCTAAATAAAAATCAGGTCCAGCGTCAAGTCAGATTAAAACTGGTTTACCTGAACAATAATATGAGTGGGGACACTTGGTCCCATATCATCTTAAAAATATAGAAATGTTGCTCCTAATTCACATTATTTCATAGTAATTATAATTAAGTGTGAAATGCATTACAGGTTATTATATTAGGGAGGCAGCATGAGATTTGTGCTATAATACAGTGGGGCTGCATGAATAATGGAATTTCAGAAATAAATGTCAGCATCGTAAAACAAGACAGAAGAAAGGACAGAAGGGCAGGTTACTGAAATGTAATAAAAAAATTACACGTTAAAATTAATTCCAGTAAATCCAGGATTCACAAGAAATTTTTTCAGTGGGGTCTGGAGTCTTATTTTGGTATGATAAATGTAATGTAACATGAACATAGCCAGCCAGCCAATTGGGTGGGATCTAGCAACAGGGTAGGGGATTACAATGAGAGGGAGATTTCCTTAAAATATGGGCATCTCTTGCCCTCTTTGGCTTCATGCATGCTAAAGGCTCAGTCACATTACAAAGTGGTACAGCATTTGCGTCTTTGCACAAATGTGTTGTTCCAGAAGCTTGCTGATGTAGTGACTACTAGCTCTCGCAGGCCGCAGTTGGTGTACCATGGTGGCAGGCGAAATAAATAACTAAGTGAGAGAGCGTGCTTTCTTACTGTCAGTGAGCAAGCTAGGTTGGTTTCTAACGGGGAAAATACAGTCATGTTTTTTTTTAAGTGATTTGCTTCATTGAAATGTAAACCATTCCTCATGGAGCAGTTTATAAAACAACAAAGGTGATTAAATAAAAGTGGATTGAGCAACTCAGCTAATCAGATGCGATGGCTTCAGCACTGTCAGGATGGTTTGCAATTTGTCAGTGCCACAAATTTGTGTGTTAAGGTTGACCAAAGTTGAGTTTGAAGTGAAAAACAGAGCACAATGTTTTGGCGAGCAAATTATCTATTTTGGGCAAATCCATTTTAATGAATTTATTTTGCAGCAATTTTTGCTGCTGATTTCTAAGCAGGTTCACATGAGTGCAACCAAGGGGTTACATTGTGGACTATTAAGACCACTACACTGTACAGGGCTCTTGCAAAATGTCAGGCACTTCAGTCAGATACTTAAATTAAAGGATTTGGGACGATTTATTGCCGATACATGTCCAGATGCACTTTGTGGAAAATGCTCTGCATCTGAAGGCGCTTCAAACAGCAATGGAGAGTCTGTGTGGTGTATGACCCGTAACAGAAACAGTGGCATGAATAATCACAGGAGTAAGAGTGTGAGCTTGTCAGATTATCAAGACCACATAACGACCTTGTTTTAATCTGATAGATGATTGTAAATCAGCTGATACTGATCAGCTGATTTACATCATGCAGGAACCCGGTGCCCTACCTGAACCAACACGGTGCTCCATTTCACTACATAAGAAGGAGGAGCCTATGTTTAAAAGCCATAAAGACTAATTGTATTGACAATTTATTAACAATCCGTCCTTTAGTATTGCAAGTTTTATTCTTTTTATATTCAGCTCTCAGGCTTAATGAGGCTTTAAGATTTCGGTGTCAGCTTATATAGACAGTTGGTTCTGACAAAATTCTGCTGTCTACTTTTTCTTATAAATATTTTACACAACACGTTGTATTCGTCCTGTTAAATATACCATTTAAGGATTATTAATTTAAATAACAGAAGAAAGAAAATAAAACTGAACTTTTACATATAATACAATTTTAGTACAAAGTCTTTTTCAAAATCTGTATTCGCACTGAAACACATTTTTTATCCAGCTGACTTTGGAGCAGTACAGGGAAGCTCTCAACACTTTTGGGCAGACAAATCATTTCAGCAGAATACATCACACATACAGCGAGGCTCAGTGCTCTACTTAAGCCAACTTACGCATCATCAATGCAGCCAGCCCATCTGTCAAGGTACACTTTCCTCTGAACGTGACAGTCCTCTTAAGGCAACATTTAAATTTCAGCAGCCGTTTTGTGTTGTGGCAGCTTGAATAGCATGGCAAAGTAAACTGCATGTATTTACTCAAATGAAGTCAAAATCCCACCCAGTGTGAGACAATACAGCAGGCTTACGTTCCACGACGTGTTGATGAACTCTTCTGGATAGAAAGAAAAGCCAGTCTGCTTTCCCCTCACTGAGCAGTGTGAAGCTGTAGGACTAGCTGCATGACTTGTAGATGATTGTATTAGCCAATATTATGATTGTTTGTGGTCAAACATAGTGCACCTGCTATCCCCCACACATATAGCATATGGATAATTTAGGTTTCATGCATCCCATGCATCTAAATTCCCAAATAACAACGACTTAGGGTTAGGGTTAATTATCCCATCTGCACAATGTCTCCATCTCTATGAGGTTAAAAGGGCCTCCCTTCATTAAGGCTATAGACAAACTATTTTAACATTAATTTTCCATGTGTATCCACTGATTTATTCCAGAGTGTAATAACACATGAGCTACAGTATGTTTTGCATCTTAGGCAGTATTGCAGATTCCCCTGCTTGTTTTGCCATAATTATTTGCATATGTTCAGAAATTATACATGTAAAACAATCTATGAAAATCTAAAGATGTAAAAGATAGTAGATTGCAATTAGGGATGCACCAAACAGAAATGTTTGATTTCCTGATTCTGTAACACTAGGACAGGAATGTTAGTTTTAGATGATTTGGCAAAACCCTTGATTAACTTCAATGACGTGCGATTGAGCAACTGGTTTATGCGTTTATAGTCATGTTTTAATAAAGAAGTCAGTCAATATGGGTTAGGGTTCCCAACTCCTCCCCTACTCCCTACTCCCTACAATATTTAACGCTGTCAGAAAAGGCAGACATTTTTTTTTTGAATATGACAATTTGCTTTGTACATTGCATTTCCTATGGCTTTTTTTCCCCACAATAGCAGACTCTTTTACCAGTTGAACACTTTTAATTTGAAGCAGCGGGATGTTCTGTTTGCTTTAGCAGTAAATAAATACAGCTCTGATACTTTTCCTGTGATTCCCCTGTGAGTAGGTAGGCAATCTGAATTCAGTGCGCAAATTGGCCACTACCAATAAGAAGTACCATATAGAAAGAGAATTACTGAATGTAAATACATTGAACAGCTTCTGTGGAAAAAAAAAAGGGGGGAAAAAATTATATTAATGGAAAATAAACGTTTGCCTTTATATTAATTTAAGATACAGGTAGAGTTAGGCAACTAAAACTCTCTGTAGCTGCGATTAATAAAAAGACATGTTATTTTGCTAATAAATCCTATTCTGGACAGTTGTGTTTTAAATATCTCAATTGCTCTTGTTTTTTCTAAAGTGCATCAAAATGTCAGGGATTGCTTTGGCCTGAGCTGATGTTAATGGTATTCAGAATATAATGCAACAAGGCCACTTTCCCTTTTTTGAACAAACAGCGGTAAGAAAAGAGAAAACAACAAAACTAAAAGTTATTGTGTTATTCTTGGGATCCCCTGTCGATACTGCGGGAGTAACTGCATTTACACACATAGACCTCCTCTGGTTTATTTTCAGCGCTAAAGAGTGGTGTGTTGCCAAAGAGTGTGCAGGTTATCCCAGCCTTTCTGAAAACATTTGAATTATTTATTTGTTTGGATTCTCTAGAACACAGCTGGACTACAGTATATTGCCACAGCAGTTAGGGAGCCGGGTGGATGCCAAATACCTAAAGAAGGATAAGCATTCAATTAGAGAGATAGTAACATGTTTGTGTAATCATATCAAAAATAGCTTCAAGCATCTGCAGTCCAAAGGCTAAAATTAATCACGTTCAACTTTCCACTTCCCCTCACAATTCCTTCAACCCAGTGGAGCTCAGTCATTGTACCTCTTAACTCTCTCATGCATGATATCTTTCATATTGGACAATTAAACATTTAACTTAATACAAAACGGCAGTGATACAGACTTTACATGGAGGGATTTCTTAGTCTGAGCATCCTGGTGATTTACGACATTTTCTTGTATGGAGTTTTCTATAGAAAAGGCTGATCAATACTGACAAAACAAATATCCCCACCAAATAGGTCAATATGATGATACTTGGGGAAGTTATATAAGTCTAAGACAATACTGGACTTTTTAACTTTGAACTCTCAAAAAAGTTATCTGTCTACAAGTGGAATATGGGGATGGGCATTAATTATATCAGTGGAAAACATGACATGCAGAATCTTTTGGTATCTACAATGGGACCAACCCCGAAATAAATAGTAGTGTGATTTTATTCATGCAAATTGTCTTGTTGTAATAACTAATAATTTTGATAAGGGCTTAAATAAAAGGCTTATATGATAATGTTCTGAATATGGGAAGGCTTACAAGAGCCCAGGTGATGGTTCTGAAATGGCAATAAGGTTGTTGGATATGTAAACAATTAACAGTTGATTAACCATTAAAATATTATGCAACACCAAGTACACTTGTTTCCATAGCAGTGTTTTAAACTGCTGGTGTCTTCCATCATTTCAGCAAAATTCAAGTAAATTAAGTATTTGAGCAATGATAAATATACATAACTAAAATTAAAATAACAAAATTTAAAAAGACTTCAAACTTCCACCAGGGGAATTACCTACAGCGCTCAGGACTGCTACAGTGATCATCTGGAGGGAGAGGAAGAGAGCAGACTTGTTTTTTTGTTCATGTTTGCAGTATTAATGCACCTGTACCTCGATCTCATTAATATCAATAATAAATAATTAATAGAGGCACGACCTAATGACTGAACCAGGTACTACACCAAAACCCCCAAAAATCTTTTGACAGTTTACACCGCATGTCCCTAGTCTTCTGCGTTCTTGATTAATATATTTTTAATCAATTAAATTATAAACAGTGATTAATCAATCTTAGAAACCTTGTGATAAGGATTCCAACCACATATCCTAGTGGTAGCACTGGCTGCCCTTGAGATGAAACATTCTAATAGCTTATCCTCAAATTTTTCACAACTCAAATGATCCTTACCTCCATCTGCTTTTCTGAAAATGTTTTCTTGCCCAGGTATTTCCCCTTAAACCATGGGTTACCCTACATTCCCACCTCTTATCTGTCATTGTCCATGCAACTTAACAGATTCATCTGTAAGTGCTCTACAGTCTTTTTGTTTCATTACATGTCACTCAGTGTCACTAATCTAACTTTGTGTTCCCACCTTATCTGTTGCAATTTCATGTCACTTCATCTTAAATCTCACAGCGCTTCTCCAGCACAACCCTTATCTGCCCACACTGGTGTAGTATCCAGACTGCAGCTGCTCATCCCAATCCCCCCCGCTGACTGCACACTTCTCTAACAATGAGTGTTATTGTGTAAATGTGCCGTACGGTGTCAACCATGTGTGCTGCTTCCAGCCTAGTATCCCTTACATGATCTTATGTAAGAATGTAGCAGGTGTGGCTGACATGTGTCTCTCAGCGTGTTGGATTAGGCGAATAACAAGTAACAAAATACCTAAATACAACATGTTTTGACAAATCAAAATGTAAATGAACAGTTATGCTATAGATGAAATTTAAAAAAATCCCCAAGCAATCACACTTTGGGTGTAATTTTCAGAACATTACTGGCTAGACTTGTTTTTAGTTTTGATTACATTATAAAAATAGTGCAAGGGCATGCTTGTTACGGTGACAACAGAAATTGCAGTAATAGTTCAATTAAGCATACACACAGTTCAAATTAAAGTGATTTCACCCAGCAGGGGTGTTCTTGATAAGACTGGGGCCAGCTTACATAGAAAGGAATTTGGCATATGGAATCACAGAAAGATGCCAGGCTATTTTTTAAAACCATTTTTGGAGTTTATCTGCTCATAGAACGTTTTGATAGAATTCTTAATTATTAACAGTGTTAGCTAAAAGCATTCACTACAAAAATGTGGGCTTTTGTTACCGCTCACCTTTTTGTCATCCTTGTAAACAAACACTACAAATCCTCCCTGTGTCCCTTCTAACACAAGAACTCATTTAGGAAAAGGAAATGAACAGTTGAAAGGAGGGGACTTTAACCAGCTTATTCTCACATTACTCCTGTTGACACACAGAGACAAGTTGTAACATGACTAAATGAATGTCTTAATTAGCACACAGGGCTATTAGTTTAGACATAAATGTATCCACTATTGTATAGGCCTGTCGATTGCCCCTAAAATCAATGCTGAAGATTAATTGACTGAAAATAGCTTCATTACATAACACACCGCTGGCTAGAAATGTGATGTGTAAGACATTTGCTTTTACATTTTGTGTAAAAAAAAAGGGGTTATATTTTTCTGTAGTTTGATATGAATTATGTTACTTTGTAGTTTCTCTGTTCTATAACATTAAAACTAGTTCACCTGACATCCTGCAAAAAAGGCAGGTTACGTATTAAATCTAATAAAGCCCTGCAGTAAATTTAGAAAATATAAAAAAAATGTATATTAAAATACTGTACAAGTTCAGAGAAGTCGACATTATTGCCTCCTAGAAACAGATATTTTCTTGGCTTATAAAACCACAGTAAACAGCTAAGCTATTTCTCTTTTGACACTACTGAAACTGAATTGGTCTGGAATGAGTTGCGAGGGAAACTTGAAATGCGTGCAACGCAGTCAGAAAGTACTGGGACAGTGACATGGTCTGAGTCTACTTCAGCACGTTCGCTGTGGAATGAAACAATGGCTGTGACGTTAAAGTGCTGACTTTCAGCTTTAGGGATGGGGTTGCTTGCGGCCCATTTTTATACATACCAACCTAATTGTAGGACAATGCAGCAGAACATTGATCCTAAACAAAGACATAAGGCAACGAACATTGGTCGATCTAACACTTTCTGAAGACCAAGCTCAAGGTGAAAGGCCTGAGATGTGAAGGTGGCTGTGAAAGTGCCATTTTTATTTCTATTTGTTTTAAATATACAAAAATTACATTTTGCTTTCATGCCATTGTTCTTGCACAGTAGGAATGAGGTCATTGATGGAATAAGTCTTTTTAATTGCACCATGTGTTTGAAGTCCCTTTCAAATGCAGAATTTAAATGAGCGTTACATTTAAAGCCATCCAACATGCTACGGTCTACATAAATAATATATACATTTCACTGGAGTTTGCAGCAGGTTCCATATTTAGTTGCCACGTTTTCTTCACAAACTATCAGTGTGGTGAAGCTTTAAGAAAGGGGATTACAGGATGAACTCTAACTTGACGTTCAGCAAACCACTTAACCATGCATGTCACCCCTGCTTCCTGCACCTGCCTCTGTTTTAGCCGTGACAGTTTTTCCCTCTATGTTTCCTGCCACTGGCCTCTTCTCCTCCTTGTCTTTTTTAAGCTGTCCTCTGCTTCTCCTTTCTCTTTTTGACCTCTGCACACTGCACATGTTCTCTTCCTTCCTGAAGTCACAGACCTTCTTCGGTTTTGCTGTGAGCGGATTGAGTTTACAACCACCAAAAATATATGCAGAAACTGCAGTAGAACTATCTTGTGGCATCAGGCAGAAGTTGATGAATAAACCTTCAACATATACGGCAATTTGAACAAATTATGTGAAAATCAACTACTCTGGTACCTCTTTAGGAAAGCACAGATTTGATTCAAATTATCAATATGCTGAAGTAAAGTTGATGATATTGAATATAATAATAATTTCAACAAAAAGATGTTATCTCCGTGGCTGTGGGCAAACCTGGGTATTTTGTGCCCGCAGGAATGAGCTGCGTTATTGTTTGATTATTAATTTTTGTGTCATACAATTACAGAATATTATCAGCTGTATTTGATTTGGCAACCCTGGACTTGTTTGATGACAGTGAACCACAATGTTTCTTTGCCGTGCAAAACATTAAAAAGTTTGACAGAGAAGTGAAAAAACAAATCCTTTACATTTCAATTCCTGTAAAATATTCCCTGTTCTCACTGTCTTAGGGTTTCTATTAGCATATGCTTTAAATATGCAGTGCAGTTCTTTGCTCAACAGTGAGTTTGAGATATTCTTCTCATGGCATTATCATAATATTATATTAGTAGTGATTTCTATAGTAGCCTATCCCCATGGCTTTTACGGCATTTTATTTCACCAACTTACTACACGTCCTATCCAGACGACCTCAGAATAAAGGGAGAGGGATTTGCTTGTCAGTTGGATGTGGCTGTCACAGCCAGTAATGAATTAGTCAGACGTGCACATAGCCAGCAAAATATTCACAACACATCCACATCAAGAACATGAGACACACATTGACCGTATATTGCTTGGGAGTCCTTGTACGAATGGGATACTTTCGAAAACACTGCTGCATGATGTAAACTTGTGTGATACTGTGGGGCAGCAGCTCGGTGTCATCACTTTTCAATGATCGCATTTAAAGTAGGCTAAAGCAACGTCTGGCCCGTGGTTACATTCAGACTTTGGAGTTTCCTGTCAGCCTGAGATCCTCGAGCTCTTTTGACTCTTTCTCGGTCTAGAGTCGAGAATAAAGCTGATTGCAGTTTTGCTAGGGGGGCTTAGCGTTGAAACGTGCCTGCCTGAGGAACGTAAGCTAGTTAATTCAATGTTATCCTGTAAATCTCCTTTTAAATTGCACCCCTCTAGACATGCTTTTATGTATTGTCTTCATCTTTGCAACCACCTTTTCTCTTTCTTCTATTTTATTTTTTCTCGATAGAAAAAAGATTATCATCAGCATCATTCTTATTATTGTTTGAATTTAACATTTAACAGTATATCAGTGAAACTGGGCAATCATGTTAGCATGGCTAAGCTGCCTTCTCTATTTAACTTAGTGGGCCATTTTATTCTTAAATTAGCTTTAAGCTTGAGGCAAAGCAGCTGTCAGACTGCTCCCTCAAACTGTGTGTATCGCCCACAGACACCTATGCACACGTTAACACAGCTAGCATTTCACCTAGATCATCGCTAATTAGTGTCACCAGATTGTGCACTCTACTTGGCTTCATTATGACACTTTCTACCAAACACACTTAAGAAAACAGATAAATAAAAAGTAAACAGCCCCCTAAAGGCAGTAATGTTCATCAGTACCAACGTTTTAAGAGGGTCTGGTCAGTAGCTGTCAAGATATTTCACTCTGTTTGTGTGCTGGTGAGAAGAATTTCTAAGATAAAGGGGTCTCCATGTGATCTACAGGTGTTAAGCAGGAAGAACAGTGGTGACCAACAGCCACATATTGATTTTCTGGTCCAGCAGTGACAGAGGGCCTTTTGTCTAACATCTCCTCTCTGCTCCTAGTGCCTGCTGCTTTATGATCCCTGTTGCTGCTGCTTTAATAACCTGCATTGATGCTTCATTAAGGCCCCATTTAATTGACTTTCTACTTGATAATTTCTGAACTTTTTTTAATCCTAAATCATGTTTTCATGTTGTTAATTATTAGGGTAAATTTATGCAGTAGTGCAGTGAAGAAATATAATGATATTTAATTTGTTTTGATGGTGTTTTTTTTTATTGAGCTTTAGGCCTCTGCTGTCCAGCAAGCCCTATCTTAAATAAGATGTTTGCAGTCATTTTTGGGGTTATTGCGATCACTGAAAGTGTAAAGTGATATTTCCTTGTGGATATTCCTGCACTTTTCTGGCTGCAATGTGATGAGGAAGGGAAAGCAGAGGCAGATGTAGCAGCCGTGGTATCTGATTGAGCTGCTCTTTGAGTCTGGAGAGCTTAAGGTAAATAGAATAAATTATGGGATGAAGCTCACAGCCTTCATCAGCTCCTACAACACAGTGGTTCTCCGCAATTATGGGGTCACCATGAAATTAACCCTGTAGCGAGAACGTACAACCTAAAATGTTTCTTTTCTCATACAGATTAACAGTCCCTATATTTAGCATTTATAAGCAGTGTATACACATTTAAGAAATGGTTTATAACACACTGTAATCTGTGGACACCCAAAAGTAAGAGGCTGTTGTATAATTTGATAATGAATGACAAAGTAATTTGATGATAATTACTGTACATTAGTAAACTCTTGAAATGTCCTTATATCTGCTTACAAACTGCATTGTAGCGTGTTATAAACCATTTATTAAATGTTAGTATACCACTTATACATGCTAAATAGGCTGAACGTATAGTAAAGTTGTCACATTTTTGGGATATTGCTGTCAAGAATGGATTTGTCGTAGAGAGATCAGGATCTACGTGTCTTTCAAGTCTGATGCGTCGCTATAGAATTCTTTGTTACAGTAATCAACAACAATTTAGCTTGGAACAAACAGCATGTTGTAATATTTGTCCCGAGGGTAGCGCTGGAGCAAAGGATATGGGAAAATGAAAACTGAAGGGTTTATCCCCTTGGCAACATGGAAGGGCACAACATTAGCATGGTTGTTGGTGTCACATAAGTTGTCATTTAGCCTGAGGGAGGAGCCAAAGCAAACCTCATGTGTTCAAAATGGAATGAGTTCATCCTCTGGTGTTGAGGACAACGAGGACGATATTCATTCCAAATCTAGTGTACATTTTGCTATAGGTTTTTTAAGATACTTTGTGATGCACTTAATCTGTGGTCGAACAGAAATGTTGGCCTAGTGGTAGTGTAAAATGAATGGTCATAAAGATTATTCCAAATTATCATCTGAGGACAAGGAATATCCATTTCATTTAAATTCCATGGCCGTTTCATCCAGCCATCAGTTTCTGAAATATCTTGCTTTGGCTGCAGAATATATTGTATATTATATATATACAACAAAAAACATACACACATGTTTCTGTGTTGGGTATATTCTCCCAATTACATTCCGGTATGATTTATCAAGCTTTATTAATACGCTACACACTTAGCTATAGCTACGATTTAGCATGTAGCTCAGCTACATGAAGATGCAGCTTTTATGACACCGTTGAAATCAGCTGTGATTTTTCATCTCCACAACTCAAAAGAATGTTACAAAAAAATATGTAGAAGGTTAAACAGTGATCCTATTACAATAATCCTAATATGGTTTAAAGCTCGATTGACATAAAGTCTGCCAAATCTCTGCCTATAACCCTCTGCAGCCATCCCCTTTTCCCCAGGGGCTTCAATCTATATTATGTGACATGTCTTACAGTTGAAGAAAACAAGCTTTTAGGGACTGAACTGTTTCCTCAAATTTTTTTAATCAGTTGGGAAGTAATTTATGTTATTTTTACTGAATAAATTCAGAAGTTGTGACCTAAAATTAACTGATGACAGCACAGGATGGCTTTTATTTAAGTTGACTAGTTGGGTCTCAAAGCAAATGAATCACACATGATCCTAATTGACAAGAATAGTGCCCTGAATTTTTAAATTAACTTATATTGTAGGCCTGCCAAATCCTTCATTTCCACCCTGGTGCCTCAACGTCGTCGGTGCATCACATCATTTTTACAGATTACAAAGGAACTTAGTGGTTACTTTTAAATTCTGATATCATGTTGCACTTTCCGGGAGTGGCAGCCATTTCGTCTGTCATCTCCTCTTCCTGTATCACCCATTTCATCCTGGCAGTCTGTAAGGGGAAGCATTGAGGCAGATTCTGGATACTTTCAATATCCAGTGTGAAAAGAGGATGAGGCCCTTTGGCTGAGCCTACATATGCAGCCTGACAAGTCTGATCTTAGCTCCAGCTCTTCTGTTAGCCTTTAACTTCATCAACAAGACAACCTATTCATGATGTCCATTAAAGATTTAAGGGAACATTAAGGCCTTTAAACATCTCTTTTAATCAAAACCACATAAATCATCCTCACTATTCATACTAAAAGCATCATGTTCTTAATCTTCCACGTCTTCCTCCAGCAGGTGTTACTACCCTGTTTTCTTGCCATGATGCCCATGGGCCTTACATTTACATGATGCTGCAGGCATGGGCAGGTCTGCTGCATGTTTGCTCACTCAAAGTCAAACTTTCTAGTGAAATCTACCAAATCTACAGATTTGAACACATTAAATGCACATTTGCAAACAGTGCAGTTAATTCATAGCACTTCATTTTGTACATGCCTACCTTATTCCTAGCCCCATGATACCTTGCTTGAATAATAAGCGCAACCTCTGGTAATTCCTTTCTCTGAACCGGCCTCTGTGAGAGTAAGCGCTATTCTGCTACAGGTGTATGCCGTCATCTTAGAGATTTTGGGGAAATAATTGGTCTATATAATAGCAATTTGTCATTATGACACTTTGTTTTTGTACGGAATAAAAACAAACGAGGTATATACGAGGTTCATTTGTGAACTGTTGAAGTATTGGTAGGTGGACAGAGTCAGGTTAGGGGTTTCCCCAGCTTTTCCTAAGTTAGCCGATGGTAGCTTCATATTCATATGAAGCTACCATCGGCTTAACTATCATGGGGCTAGGAATAAGGTGGATTCATTGCATACAAACTCTAAATGCCACTAAACATGCAGAAGGGAGTCATTTTTCCTATCAGATATCAATGCATGGAGACAATGGATTACTGACATTGTTGGATGCAGGAGAACCCAACATACAGCCATCAGAGCTTTGTTTTATACTTTATTTAAAGGGTCCCTTTTTCCAAGTGCAGTGTCAGTAAATAGCAGATGCCCAAGTTGAGTCAAAAATGCTGCACTCTGTTTCTGACTTGCTAAGCTGCTTGTTATCCACAGATGTTGACTACCAGAAGAGAGCAGCTTGCCAGCTGAAGTATTGCATGTAGTTTTAACACTCCACTTTCCACCAACAAAGTGGAAACAAAGCAATATAAAATCCTGTGGCAAGCGTTTTCCCCAGCATCACCATTCTGCAAAAGGTTTTACAAACCACTCTGACCATTCCTTTTTTAAATATACACATAAAAGTGTCCCACTGGCAGAGAGGCGTTACCTTCTCAAAAAGCTTCAACTGACAGGACTACCTATTATATAAAGCAAAGCAGAAAACTGCTTAAATCAGCCTGGTGGTTTGTGTGTCAATTTGTCCCATTTTACGCATGAAGATGCATGCTCAATGCTGTTTTAGCTCACGGATGGTTGACATGAACAGATGTTAGGGTACTACCATTTCAAGTCACATGTGAATGGTTGAGAACAGACCAATTTGTGCTTACCGTAGAGCCTCTACTCACATGCAACGTTTGACGCCTCATTGGATTTTATGTATGTGTGTATCATGTGTATCATTGCTATTTCATGCAGGAAGGCAAGCACTACAGAGAGCAATCTGACAGGCTACAGACACTCAAACCCACACCTAAGTAAAATTCTATTCTGTTCAATAGTATTGTCCCTAAACTATTGTGCATATTGAAGGTGCTCCGACCATGGGCTTGTGCTATATATTCAGTCACATTTACAGGAAGAATAAGAGGACAGACTGCTGTTTTAAAGTCAAAATGTGTATGTAACTATAGTTAATGAGTGACAGCAGCTGTGTGGAATTCAGTGCTATTTGAAACCACAGGATTTATACATTGTTCTGTATAGTGTGTTGTATAGTTATTGATGTGTGTGTGGTTGTACTTACAGTACCACAATCTGTGTCTGCATCTCGTTTTCAGTCTTCCTCTTGAACTTACCAACTTCAATACATCCCTCTTACTACTGATTGTGTGTAGTTGTTGTAGCTGAAAGATCAATACCACTCTCAAATCTGTCAGTTAAATATGAAGCCACAGCCAGCAGCATGTTAGCTTAGCTTACCTTAAAGATCGGAAACAGGGAAAAACCGCTAGCTCTGTATGTCCGACGGTAACAAAACTTACTAACCAGCACCTCTAAAGCTCACTAATTGACATGTTATATCTTCTTAGTTTAATCTGTACAAAAACAGAAGTTTTAAAACTACTATTTGTTGTCTTACAGGGGGTTATTTGTGGAGCTTTTCCTTGGCCAGGGGCAGTGACTTAGTCTCAGCTGGTTGCCTGACAACCTCATGGTGACATCAAACCCATCCAAGAAATAGTCCTGCACACATTCTTCTGAAAACCACAACTTGTAATTGTTTTTACTTCAGTTTTTGAATGAATTAAACAAACAAAAAACAATGTTTAAATTAGTGAGCTTTAGGGGTGCTGGTGGGCAGATTTTGTTACCTCTGGACAGAGCCAGGCTAGGTGTCTCCCGTTTAAGCTAACTGCCTCCTGAATGTAGCTTCATATTTAACAGACAGACATGAGAGTGGAATCAATCTAATTCTCAGCAAGAAAGTGAATAAGAATATCTCCCAAAAAGACGAACTATTCCTTTAAATGTACTTGGCTGTGTAAATAAAAAATTAAGCAATTAAGCATTAACTATTAGCATTTATAAAATGAACACATCTTCCTAATTTCTTAGCCTCTTATTCCAAATAAGTGTAATGACTTCTCTAAATCACGCAATCGTATCACCTCACAATGAGTCTTTTACAACAATGTGAAGAGTCATGTACTGTGCATAATTCACATTAATCTTTTTCTAAGTTGGATTTTCAGCTTGACTATGTTTGCATGCTAACTTTTTTGATGAGAATTCAGGGTGTCCTTACACATCTTACCTCCTCTTTAGAATGTGGAGAGTTGTCATAAGATGGAGTCGCTCAGAGGGCTTTAATGAACTGAATATTTTTCCAGAGAGCTTGTTCCTGTTTTGTCCCTATGAAGCAGAGTACCACTCACATCACTAACTAACATCCTGTAATGTTGCACGCCATCTTTCCACTGTATTTTACAGTCATCCCTTGTGTCTGCTGGCTCGCAGTGGAGTGTGGATATTGCGGGGTTGAGGGTGGAGGGATGAGGTGGCATTCAACCAACAGTTAGCGCCACATAAAGCCTTTATCACACCTAAACGGCTCTGTCTCCCAAAGCCACAGTGAGATAAGCACTGCCCATTCATCTGTAATGATGTGGAAGCAAGAACCAACTGAACTGAGTTGAGAGGGAAAGGCTAACTGACACAGTGTGGATGGCTGAAAAGGGTGGAGGGCCAATGGGGTTTTGCTTGTTCAATTCTCAGAATGATGTGAGAACATGCCTTTATTTAGTGTTCTCTGTGGATTCAGGTTGATTACAAGACAAGTGTTGTTTTCCTCTTCACCGTACTGAAATTATCTGCAAGATTAAAATATGAAGCAGGGGCCACAATACACCATGGTCATTGAAAAAGTTTCCCTTTGGACTGCAAATTAAGTTTTGCAGCCAGACTGAATATTCTTAGACACTTGCCCTCACATGCTCATTGTAAGCTTGTAAGCTAAATCGGCAACCTGCATTTTCCAATATTTCTGTATAGCGTAATGCTAATGTCATCATGCAAACATGCTCAGAATGACAATGCTTCAATGCTGATGTCTAGCAAGCAAAATGTTTACTATGTTCACTATCTTAGATTAGCGTGTTAGCATGCTAACATTTGCTAAATAGCACTAAACACTAAGTACAGCTGAGGCTGATTGAAATGTCATTCATTCAGGATTGGGATTGATATTAATTCACATGTAAGTTTAAAATGCAAGGAAAGTGAGGAAAATAATTTGCCCACAGGACATATGGCGGTGTCGTTGAGGCGTTTACCACAATGCAGGTCATAAACAAACCTATTAGAGTACAGCATGTCTGCAAGCATTGCACAACTTCATAATATAGGACACTAATAATAAAATAAAAACAAATAACTTGCAGTTCTTTCTAGGTGGAGACTTGATTAAGTAGTCCATCACTAACGCTGATGATGTCCTCAATAATTCATTGCTGTTATGTCCTCTGCTGGCAACCAGGAGTGCATTACAATGTGTGTGCATTAGGCCTCAATCATTTATTAATTTCTTCATTTTTTTAAATATTTTAATAAAGTATTTAATAATTATAAGATTCACTCATTTTAGGTAAATGAAACCTTGATGGCTAATGTTACTGCAGTACATATGTTGACTTTTAAATTAATTTGACACAAGTGTTCATTGTTTCCTATATTGTAACTATTGGTTCTGTGCATGATTTCTGCATAATTGGCTTGTTTGTAGATGCATCACTGGTGTTCAGGTAATTCTAACATTAGCCACGCAATAAGATTTTAGTGAAGCAACTTTAGCAGTGGCTAAATTCTCACTGACATCAATATTTTCAAGTTAAATCAATTATCTTTCAGACCACTAAATCTTGTGGTGTTGTTGTGGTAGACAGAATAGTAAACTTTAGCCTTGGGTTAATATAAATGTTCCACAAAGGAGTCCTGTGCAGTCAAGTGTCATTATTCTTTCTTTTTGAGCTAACAGACACTCTATCTTAAGTAAAATCAGCTTACCCATATTGCCCTCTTGTGCCTTTTTAAACACACTGACAGGGTTTAAAGAGCACACCTATTCACACACACTGACTCAAACCTACAACCTGTCTTTGTTTTTCAGGTGTAATTGGTTTCCTGACTGCAGCTCTGGACCCATCAGGAGTTCCAAAGAGGAAGACGAGGAAGAGGAGACCACAGAGTCTACCTCAGAATGCTACCTGTCCCTCCGCCTCACCATGTACCCAAGGAAAACTCTTAACCTCTCCCCTTCCACAAATAATTATTCTGCCTTTGTTTTCTCCCATAACCCTCTGAGTTTGTGATCCCTTTCTACACTCAGTCCTAGTGATATGACTAAAAGAGCCTTTATTTTGGACATGTTGTTTTTTCCTCTCAATGCTGCCAGCCACCAAGGCTATGGTGGGAAGCGTCATTATACTTCTCAGCGGGTCGCTAATCACTGTCTGCTGTGGCTCTTGGGACTAGTGCTGCACCTCACCCTTTCCTCATGTCAACGAGTTGACCTGAAACACCCCATAGTATCCACAGGCTATGGAAAGATACGTGGTATCAGGAAGGAGCTCAACAATGAGATCTTGGGCCCTGTAGAACAGTACTTAGGTGTGCCATATGCCACCGCACCTGTTGGCGAGCGCCGCTTCCAGCCTCCTGAAGCTCCAGGCTCCTGGCAAGAGATTCGCAATGCCACGCAGTATGCACCAGTGTGTCCCCAGAATGTGCACGGGGTTTTACCTGAGATCATGCTACCAGTGTGGTTCACAGACAACCTGGATGCAGCAGCGACCTATGTTCAGAACCAGAGTGAGGACTGCCTTTACCTCAACATCTATGTACCCACTGAAGATGGTGAGTGAGACAAAACTGTCATACTCGATATTGGAGGAGATGAACTTAGCCTTGACCCTTTAAACTGTTTACATTTAGAACCAGTCAGACAAAGGTCAGGGTAAGGGTGAAATCCCACGTCTGCCTCTTTGCATCTAACCCAGAGAAATGATGTTTGTGTCACAACTGTTTCAGAGTGTAAGAACAGCTTGTGCTTTTCTATCCAATTTTATATTTGTGTCATTGCTCCAGTACTCCCTGGAGTAGTGCCATTCTGATCAGTTAGTCAGGATTATATTCAGTGGAAGAAGAGCTCTTAACGTGAGCCAAAAGACAACCAGGAGATTACTAAAGAATATATTCTCTGATAATCTCTCTTTTGTATTAATGTCAGCCTCAATGACTATTGGTCATTGAGTCTACACATTTTCTTGATGTGCATACTAGCATATTCACATGTGTAATATTTTTGTGCTAATACTTCTGTGCTAACTGCTGTCAAGCAATTAGATAGACTTTACTTTTATTACTCATATATAAAACATTTTAAATTGTATTAACTAATCAAAATTCATACAGTAAATGTTCAACTAACTCACTGCTTTTCGAAACCAAGTAGCCACTAACATTAATTTGTTAAAACCATGTGTGAACATTATATCTAAACCTATTGCGTTAGCTTTTGCATGAGAAACACAGAGTAAGTTGCATTTGTTTTGAGTGACTGAACACAGTGAACCTCTGATGTAGTAAATCAAACACAGAATCGTTGACACTATTAAGATTTTATTACTTCAACAAGTAGAGAAAAACACAAGTTCCTGCATTGAGTTTTCTTTACAGTTTCCCCAAAACTGTAAAAACAAAAACATTTTATTTTATTCTGTTTATTCTCATATTATATTAATTTCTTGTTTAGAAAATGTGTCAAACTGTAATCACATTACTTCCTTTTAATGCAGTCAATTACCAGCTAGCATTACCAATTCTAACATAACTGCAATATATTTGTTCAATTTATTGAGTTATTCTCTTTACTGCTTTGTATCTGTTTTGTAGTGTGCTTGTCTCTTTCTACTGTAAGAAGGTTAAAACATTGCATGACGTAACTATCCTGCAAATTGGTTGAAACTGTCCATAGCAAAGGGAAAATGGGTACAGATTGTTTATCAGTCTGCCACGTTTCTTTCATCTTTCCTCTGTATAGTTTGGACAAACCAGTAACTTACACTTATATTGTGATTTTAATGTAATTAAAGCAAAAATTTTCAAATGTAAAAAAAGTTATTATGATTGAAACAAACTAAAGAAGCATTTGTAACACAACCACCCTCCATTTCTACATTAAAGAATCCCTAAATCATTCCAATTTCTATATGACAATTCTCTTATGACAACATTTTCCCTCAAATACTGGGGGTCTGTCGTCCAGCAAAAGACTTACACCAACTTTGTTCAAAATGGATAGAAAAATGTCAGATAATGAAGAGAATGCAGCTCAATAATAAAAAGAGAAGAAACATAATTTTTAATAACCAGTTACTACAATAACGTATCAATTGTGACATAAAAAAACTAACTGTGTGTGTCATAACACTGTAACCGCTCGTATAGAAAATAGTGGTCAGTCAGCAGTAAGCATGCTAGAAGATTAGCGTATTAACCGTCGTGCTACATTGACCTCCCCTGTTGGTCACATGACCCTCACCTTACCGGCCATAGAGGTCCATTCGAGAGTATATGAAAGGGCTTGTTTTGTTTTTAGTCGTCAACAAGTAAACTGGACTAACCTGCACATTTTTATCATTCCAATTAGCTGACATTCTAACATTCAGATTGTCAAACATTGCATTATTGATAAATAGAATATATACAGTAAAGCGTCTTATGCCATACAGGTTGTTAACTACTCCCAAACTATCTTACCAAGGCTGCATTTGCAGTGAGCCTGTTTGTATCAAACTAATCAACAAGGTGCTGTAATTACCTGTGTTATTAGTATTGTTAACGTGGTTTCAAAACGTCAGTGACCATTTTGGCGGGATGCACATGCCAGTTTTCATGGTTTGACAGGACTGATGCCTTTTTACTTCAGGTGTGTAGTGCATGGATGCTGCACTGTGATTACTGTGGATAGACTAGGAAAATATTATTGGTGTAGTAGCTAGCTTAGAAGAAAGAAAAACGCAAATACATTGCCAGAGACAACCTTGTTTAGGCCTCTTGGGGTGAAATTAGTCAAAAACTGAAAATCACTACGAGGCAAAACCTCCACTTCTTCATGGGCTATCTGGGTGTACTTCTTGCATTAATGATCCAGTGGAGAGTGTTTGAGAAAGCAGATGGGCCGGTAAAAGAAGACAGGATCAAAGTGTAACTTTAGAGGCAAAGCATATGCTGCTGACGATAGTAAGCAAGGCTAATGATAAAATGTTAAAAAGTCTATGATTAATGGGCTCATCTGAGAGTTGCCTGAGAGTACTCAAGAAAACAAATGTTTATGTATTACTACTGCTGCTCATATATGAAGTCACTGTTGTATTTTGACACTAAACTAGACTGTGTCAGTGTTACAGATCATTTATTTTAATGATGAATGCTCCATGGCCCAACAAAAAGATGGAAACAGATGGATTGCTAGTGGAAAATATAAAGTATTACTAAAATATAAAGAGGAACCAGAGATGAACAAGAAATGAGAAACAGGGATATGGTAGGTATGCTGCGTAGTACATATGTCATGGATGATGTAGAGTAGGGGTTTTCAAACGTATTACTCAAAGGTCCGCATCTGCTTTTTATTCAAGGTCAGAAGTCCAGAACAACCCCCCCTACACACACACACACACACACACACACACACACACACGCATAAAGGTAGGCTACTCGTTGTCGCAATTAATGTCAAATCTCTTGATTCGGCCAGAATGAAACTGAGGCAGAAAAACAATTAAACCGCAGCAGACACAACTCAGTAAGTTGACAGTTAGTTCCGACTCACATATTCTTACAGTTACATTTACATACATTTAAATCATGTACTAGAAAAAAAAACAAGACACATTCAGCTGATAGCAAATTCTCTGGTGTAACGACAACAATGTCAATGCTAAGCCACATTAAATCACATTCATCTAGAGATGATTGCTGTGAATGATCCCCAGCTACACCGTATATTCAACGTCACTAACAAGTTATTGATCAATATTGTATGTGTGTATTTCAAAATAGAAACGTATTGTATTTATAACACAAGGTATGGGCTGGGTACGGATTGACTTGACGTTAGGTCCAGATGCAGACTGAAGTCCGGACTTTGAGAAGTCCTGATGTAGAGTCTGTATTATTCCCAGGGGAGAAGGTGTGCAAATGAGTGAGACTGATTTTACATGTAGTCCTGTCTGCTTGTCAAAATCTGTCACTTATTGTCAGGGGTCACTGCTTACACAAGACTGATGCTGTCCCTGAGGATATGTTTAGCCTTGTGTGTTAGAGGGAAATAGAGACGGAAGAAGAGTGAAGTGCCCCTGAAATCAAACACAATACATTTTACACCTAACTGCTGTCACAATCCGGCAAATAATTTATATAGTGTTAGACTCAAGATTTTGTCAGAAGTACCAACTTTAAAGTCCCTGACTTACGTATTTCACTATGACATTCAGTTTTTATGACTAAATAAACAACAATCGAAGTTAAAGTTTGGTTGGAAAAAACATCCTTAGTGAGTGTGGTTTGTTTAGATTTGATTGGCAGTGCTCTGTTCATTTATACATATATTTTAAATATAGTGGTGAACCCCAAAAAAGCAAAGTCACAACTGATTTTAAACCTCAATGCAGTCCTCCTGCTGGAGATGTTCATGTCCTCCAGTATCTTGAAGAGTCTGCACAGCGATCATCCTGATGGCATAAAACATGCCAAGAAGTATTTGGTCTCCCACTGGTCAGTAAATGGCACACTGGCAACATATATCTGTGGATAGCTATATCCAGACTGAAATATCTGAACAAGTATTGGATGAATTGACATGAAATCTTGTATCTAGACATTCAGTCTATATCCCCAGAGGATAACTCCCTCTGAATCTTGTGATCCCCTGACTATTTCTCTACTATCACCAGAAGATTCAAATCTTTGCTTTTTAGTGAAACGTGTCAACCACTGTAAAATGGATTGCCATGAAATTCTGTACACACATGCATGGTTCTCAGATAATGTATCCTTCTGACTTTGATAATCCCCCAACTTTTCCTCTAATTCCACAATGAGGTGCATTTGTGGCTTTGAGTGAAATTTGTCAACAACAAGTGGATGGATCACCATGAGATTTACTACCTAGATTTGATACCTGCAAAACTAATGACATTCCTATCAGTGTCAGCTGTGTGTTTAGTGCAAATTAGGAATTGGCTTAACATTGGCATGTTGGCATTGTCAGTGAGAGAATGTTAGCATGATAATGATTTGGCTCAAAGCACTGCTGTGTCTAAGAACAGCGTAACAGAGCTGCTATTGTGGTTGTAGACTCTTTATGGTGTCTCAGCTACACTAAGCTGTTTTAGCTAGTGGGTTAACTTGCTAACTTGGTACACGTGAGTGATGGTCAAGCATGTTTAAAGGGAGGATGTTGTGCTGTATTGTGCTGTGTTTGGCAGCAAGCAGCTACATTCCCACTCATGGCGGATGTAGGTGGGCCAAAATAAATTGGCAGCACAGAATCCTACCCAGCCTGGATCAAAATGTTTTGGCCAAATCTGGCTTGCACAAATTGATTTTGACACATTTAATTTGCAGAGTACAACATTATGTAATATCTTCTAATTGTACTTTAAGTCATACCCCTATCTGATATATCTGTTTTAGACCTAGAAATACTCTCACTGAACACGTTCTCTGCGTTATTCTAAGAAGACAAAAGGAAATTCACATCTCACTCTTCTTTCTGCATCTGTTCACCCCTCCTGCTCTCTCCTTCCTGAAATCATCCATGCCTCTTCTCCTCTCTCTTCTCTTCTCCCCTCCATCTTTATGCAGATGGTGGTAGAAGGGGTCACTGTTCTGAATCCAAATGAGCTTCGTGCCCTTTCCCACCTGGCCACTATGTAGCCTGCTAGTTCTTGAACTCAAATGAAATTCAAATAACTTCTTAGAATAATGTAAACAACAAGTCTTGTTGACTGAACAGTGAGTTTTACAATCTCCCGTTATCTCTCTTTCTAGCTCCCTACCTTCTTCTACAGTGTTCAACTTTAACTCTCCTGTGTGGCCAGGCTTCTAGGCAAGAGCACTGTCTCACTGCGTTCCTTTTTCCTCAAGACACTCCTCAGCTAAGGGCCTAAGATCCTTCATTTTTATTGCCGCTAGAGCAGCCATTTACCGTGCTCTTTATTAAAAACCATATTTCAGGGGGCAGGACAGTGGAGGCAGGGATGGAGCTGGAGGCTGGGGGCACAGTTGAAGAGATGGAGTTGCAGAAAGATAGGACTGCATGTGCTGCAAGCTGTTGCCTGGATGCAGGGAGGTTGAACCCAAGCTGTGTCTGACACCTTGTCAAGCAGACAGGCCCCCATAGACATGACATACTGCAGGTTCACCCCGTTTACTGCACTGAGGAAATGGAGAGGGACGGGAGACAGCTTGCGCTCTGGCCACTAGCTCACTGAACCGAACAGAAACACTGTTGACTGAGAGATGAGAGCTGCATTAGGTCAAATAGTGGGAAAACCAGAGCTAAATGCTCCTGCGTACGCCATTGCATTTCAGTGACCAGTGATTTTTGACTGAAGTGTGTGTGTGTGTGTGTGTGTGTGTGTGTGTGAGTGTGTTTGTGTTTTTTGTTTCCCTTTGGCTACATTTTGTCATGTCTAATGCTTATTTTGTCAGAAGCCAATGCCATTTATTTCAATGCAAATCTTTATTTGATCAATTGGGTTTGTGCTTATTATCCTTTCTTTTTTATTATTCATATATAGCTTTTTAAATGTTTTACCAAAATACTCAAAAGATACAATAGCCATAATATTACAGATGTGAAGTGCTGCTGCTTTTCTCAGTGTTATATATATATATATATATATATATGTGTATGTGTGTGTTATATACATGGTGTGTACAAGGTGTTTGCTAGCACCACGGCTCTTAGGATGGCAATGTCGGCATTGTTAATCGGTCCACCACTTTGGTCCAGACTGAAAAAACGGATGTTATGGATTGCCATTAAATAAATTTTGTACATAAATTCATGGTCTCCAGATGATGGATCCTAATGACTTTGGTGATCCCCTGACTTCCCCACCCACAGGCTGACATTTTTGGTAGTTAGTGAAACTCAACAACTACTTGATGGATTGCCATGACATTTGGTACAGACATTCATGTTCCACTCAGGATAAATTATAATAACTTTACCTCTGGCTCCATAATCAGGTCATTTTTTTTATATTTGTCAAATACTTTTGTTTATGAACAAATCCCTGCAAAACTAATGGCATTCCCATCAGCCACATCTGTATGTTTGTGGTAATTAGCTAATGTTAGAATGATAACTAAGATGGAAAACATGGCAAACACAAAACTTACTAAACATCTGCACCTTAGCATTGTCATTGTAAGCATGTTAGCATAGTGATGTCTGCATTTAGCTCAAAGCACTGCTGTGCCAAAGCACAGCCTTACAGAGCCACTAGCATGGCTGTAGACTTCAGCTTGGGCTCTGGGAAACTGGCATTTCCACTATTTTATGACGTTTTAAAAACTATCAAGTAAACAAAAAAAGTCAACAAATTATTTGATAATAAAAATGAATCCTAAAAATAACAGTACTTTTCTCCATTTTTTTTAAGTGAGGGGCCCGTAAGAAGTCTTAGGTTGAAGTCTGATTTTCTACTACAAAGTGGGACCGTTTGAGCAGATCTTATTCTCACACATAGGTTAGCTCTTTATTAGGCATTAGAAAACAAATGAAATTAGAGTAGTCTCCATTAAGGGGAGAGGTGTGGTATTAGAGTGGTGCTAAGTAGTGGTGAAGTGCTGACAAGATGGAAGACTAATGTGCCTTTTTATCCATTACCGGTCTGTCTACCTGTTTTCTCTGTAGACCAGGACCAACTACTGTACCACCACCCTCTATGACAGGAAGTGCTCTCTGGATCCGGCGCCTGCATGGTGGTACTCCGAGGATGCAGCAAATCCATTCAGCATTGATCCTTTTCCATTTAGACGGGAGATAAACATTTTATATCAGGAAACCATATTCATATAGAATGGATGGGTGAAAATGCAGCATTCTAATGGTGGAGTGCAGTGATGCTCTGTGTCTCTTTTGTCAAGAGACGCAGCAGCATTTTGAAAAGGGTATATGATGTTTCCAGCAGAATGGTACAAACAGACATGTCAGCAGCACACTGGCAGAGTGATAAACCCCTTGGCAGCCCAACGTAGAGTATTCTTTAAAATGAGAGACCGCAACGCCTCGGAGAGCAAAGAAAGTGCTGCTGGGTGGGTACGAGGAGGACAGCAACAGATAGATGGTTAATGCGTGTGGGGCTGCATGTGTGTGTGAACGTGAGTGTGTTTTAATGGCTTTCTTGAAGACGTGCACATGTAGACAGTGACTGAGAACGACACAAAATGCAGGGGTAATTGTAGCCTGATGGAAAGCTCCCCTGACAGAAACCAAGAAAAAAACAAATTAATGGGATCCTTATCAGTTAAAACTTACAGAGGTTGACACGCCAGGGCATTGGTTGGTCTTTGTGATAAATGCTTGTTATTGGCTATGCCCTATGGAGCATTTAACTGTCGCTACAATTAAAGCTTAATGCGGGGCTCCTCTTTGACCTTGGTGAGGGGGATCCTGTCACAAGCCTTCGCAGGCGGTGTAAATATCAAACACAACGCTCCCTCTTTACTAATTTGGTAGAGAAGATATTTCTGGCTCTATGCTGGCATTTCTCTGAGCACAATATGCGTACCTGGTCACATGTATTCAGCATGAGTAGCTGTGCCTGACCGTGTATATGCGTGTGTGAGCGTGCATCTTCAGTGGTATGTTTTGACAGTCCAGTCTCTCTGGATTGTGCAGGGACGTTTGCCTTAGGACTGCAACACTGTCCTTAGCTGGAGCAGGATACGGAGTATCTTGGCATTCTTTTGCTTTTTCTAACCCAAAAGGGTGATGGCTTGATTCAGCTCATTGATTTTTCTTTACAAAGCAGCATTGTGTCGGGACTGATTGGGAGAAGGGTTGAGGAGAAGGGGCCCCTGGAGTCATTTATGAGACAGTCCGTGACTAGATCCTAAGCAGTTAAAACAGATGAGTTCGGGGTTATCTTTTCAGGAAACAGTTTGTAATCCTTGTACATATTTTTGTCTTCAGCTGTGCGCTGTCAATGTAACGTAACAGAGCATAATTTGTCATTTTTTGCTATTTTTCTCTTTTAATCTTCTCTTGTTTTTCTGCAAATGCAATCTTTTGAATTTTCCCTTTTGTCCCCCTCCCCCCCTTATTTCTGAACCTTAGGTCCGCTCACAAAAAAACATGATGAGTCTACAATGAACAGACCAAGGGATGAAGGTATTTTAATTGCATGTTTTTTTCTTTCTCCTCGTGCTCCATTTTTCAAACTCTGTGGGGAATGTTGTGTTTGTATCTGTATTAATAATTATCTTAGACTCTTGACTCGATATGCACATTACATTGTCCATTGTTAACTGCTTTGATTATCACACAAATCTGTCACTCCTGCTCACTGGCACGCTTTTAGCTAAAATGCATAAAGAGCTCCATACAAAATAGTTGTTCTTCATTCCCCCCCTGTCACAAATGCTGCTCTTTGGGTACTTGCACAGAGAGCTAATTTACTTTCCTCTCTTGGTTGCTATGTGGTTTATCAACCACACGCTGTTCTGACTGTCCTGTGTGATGCATCACTAAAAATCAATATTCAATTCTTTTTTACCTGGGCTTTTATTCTTGTACTAAAGTACTTATGAAATGGTCTGCTAAATGATTGTCTTTCATAATGTTATTGGGCTTTCTCCAATTCTTCATTTTTAAAGCAGGAAAGACTGAAGGACTGCATATTTCTGTTATTGCTGTGCATTTTCAAGTTCACTGCAGTCAAATGGAGATGCTCTCATTACTCTTTACTGATGCAGCCAAAATCTATGCAGACAGTGTGCGCATCTGTTTCTGTACACGTGCCCAGACGTACTGTATATTACATAGCATTATTCACACATAGAGTGCATTACATTTCCATTTGTGCATGTGTGTCTACTCGAGCACAGTGCATGTGCAAATCTGTGCCTGGGTGCATGTGCTCTAATTTGTGCCAATGTGTGTGGGGTTTTTTTCTTGTATTTTTGGACTCTGCTATTTGAGTATTGAATTTTCTCTCCCTTGCATCTCTAATTGCTATGGTTTAAAAAGAGACAGATGTAGCTAATCCAATTGTGTGGTTTCTTAACGGTGAAAACAGAAGGAAGGATTCATGCGGGATTGCCTAGGAGAGGAGCAGAATGATAGAATAGAGATGAAAGAAAAGGAAAAGCTGAGCACTGCGAGAGCACAGGGGAGGGTAATGAGGGGGAGAGAAGGGAAAAAATAGTCATAATGAAGACAAGTGCATGATGAAATGACATTTATAGAGCTTTGAAAGTGAGAGAGATGTAGAGAAAGAGAGATTGAGAGGGTGGATGAGTAGGAGACTGGTAGAGCTTGACATTTATGCTGACACCTGATGGATCTTGACAGGATCAGGAGGGCTCGGGTAGGCCTGAATTCCTCACTTAATTGCTCAGGTATGGATTGGACACAGGTTCCTAAACATCATTGGAAAATACTATTATTAGCATCTTGGTTTTTTGTAAGTTGTTTGCAAGAAACTGCATTGCTTGGGCGTGGGTTTGGGTGCAAAAAAGAATGTTCAAGTGCTGAGTCAGGCTAAAACTTTTACGCTCAAATCAATTGAGATTTCCATAAGAGAGTGAATGAGAGAGGACCAGAATAATGGAAAAGCAGAAAGTAGGCAGTTTCTTTTGGGAGGAAAGACATTACATTGGGAATAGATATAAGGGAGGGGGGTAGTATCAGGTTAGGTAGAAAAGAGAAGAGTGAATAATGTGCCTGTGTTTTGGAGGCAGGCAGGAGAGACATTGAGCTCCTTGTTGGCCATATAGGCCTTGGGTTTGGGCTGAGTGAGACACTTTCACCCTGCGACCCCGCACCCCTAATCACCTCTCTGTTTGTGCTGAGCCCTTTCCAATCACACTACCATTCCCGCCCACTTCAACACACATCCAACTCTGTTTCCATCTTTTTTTTTATTATTCTACTTTATGAACAAAAATGAATGAATGATTATGTCATGCAGATGTGTGATATTTTCAGGGTTTTTATTATCACCAGAGGTCGCCAGACAAATGCTTGTATTCTCATCAAAATACCTACACCATCTGTCCAGTTTATTTTATTAATATACACTAGACAAATTTTATTTTTAAGCTTACCTGAGGAAAGTCTTATGCCCCCAGAATGTTGTCAGAATAAAATGCGCACTAGTGATGAGATAGACTGCAAGAAGTTTTCTTCTTTTACACCACTTGGACCTTTACTATCCACCTTTCATTAAGGCATTGTAGGTATGCATGAGCTTTTTATCTTTTCAATGGAAATGAATGGATTTTTATTTCCATTTAGTTTTTTTTGTGGATTACTCCTAGCCTTTATTGGGCTTAGCAAATATTTCAGTTATAACTTTAAATTTTTCTGAGGTTTCGCTGGTTTTGAGTTATTAAAAAAAATCTTTTCACTCTTTATTCACAGTGTGACAATTTACTCAAAGTGAAACAAAAGTTAAGTCAGTTTTTAGTCTAAGATCATAGTTGGAGCTTAATGTTATAGTCATATACTTAATAGAGTAATGACCTTGATGCCTTGCAATATTATATGATTACATTGTAAACTTTGTGTGTGTGCATTGGGGAACTGAAAACCTCAACAGAGATGTGGTTGTTAAATATTTACATAATTGGTAGATCTATCATAGTTCAAATTGCAAGCTGGTTGTTTTTGTTTTACTGTCTTAGTACAGCAATAGATACTCATTTTAGGTGGACAAAGAAATACACTATCATGTTTCAGCCTTTTAGAAAACTAATACATTCACTGGTCAAGGCTAGTGCAGCAGAGTCTAGCTTGAAAAAGGGGCTCCCTATTAAAGGCCCAATCTGTGATCCAAATGTAAACATAACAGTCACTGCTCGGCTCAACTTAGCTTTCTTTATATGGCACTTTACAAGCAATATCGTTGATCCAAAGAGATTTTAAGCACACCAAAAAAAACGAAACGGCCAATCATATTGACAGGACACTAAACATTAAAACACTACTACATTTAAAGGGGATGTCCACCGATTTTACCTTAAGTCTTTACATGTGTTGGCGAGTTCTGCTGCATCTGTAAAATGGGTTGTATAAAGCCTTTTGTGGCTCCAACCGGAGCTGCGTGAAACATGCCTCAAGTGAGGTCACTCAAGTCAGTAGCTGTTGGGGCTGAAGACTACTAGTTGAAAGTGACCAGACCTCTGTAGCCTGCTCCTCATCTCTCTCGAGGCTAGGAGCTCAAGGCTACATTAGCCACAACAAGCGGAACACACCTGAATCACCAGCCCTACTGTCAGCAGTCAAGTTGCATTGTGTGTAATGTAGTCACCATATTTTGACAAGGAGGAAGAATGTGTAGACACAGCAGCGTCAATCATCGGTTTTGATCCTTTTTTTTACTGACCATCTTGAGTCCAATGCTAAATCGATGGAGTATTCTTGAAGTTGTTTTGTTGTTTTAAAAGTAAGTTAGCATCAAATATGTTTACATCAGTAATCTCTGTAAACACATCAGTAAAACATTCATTTAAAATTATACAAAAAATACTCACTGGGCTTTTAAAAAGGGCAGCTACATGTCATTGCCTCATTTCCTTTTCTCTCCGGATTAAATTTATGGTGTGAGTGCCTAGTGAGGACTGATGACGGCCTGCTGATTTGTAACTTCTCTATACTGTCTTGGTAATGCCAGGATAATTGAACTTGTGTACATATCCTCTGGGAAATCAGCTGAGGTTCGGAATACACCAGAGAAGGGAAGAAAAAGAGCAGTGCGTCGGAGTGTACGACTGAACATTTTTATTTTTAGTCTGCTTGTGTCATACGTATGATCCATAAAATGTCTGCATATGTGAAGCAATATGTACCATTTTTTGATATTTACTTATGTGTATGCCTGTGTGTGCGTGTGTGTGTCTGTGTGTGTGTGTGTGTGTGTGTGTGTGTGTGACTGAGTGACGCACCCAAGTGCATGTGTAACCTGAGATTCAGGTGGTGATGCAGGCGGGTGTGCAAATACGTGAGTAGAATTTGTTACCACGGCAACAGGCATTCAGTGAGTCGGTGCAATGGAATGGCTGGTGCAGTTCTATTAGCGAGAAGCAGTTTCCATAGCGACTCAACATCGCAGCTGCCTATGCAAGAGTTTGTGTGTGTGTGTGTGTGAGTGTTTGTGTGTCTGTATGAATACGGTGTGAATCCTGTGTGAATTTGAGTGTTCATTAGCGTACCTCTCTATGTATGACTTGCTTTGTAACATTTCATCTTTTTTCATCCTTGCTATTATGTTTTTTTTTTGGTTTGAACCTCCCATCCATGTCTCTACCCCGTCAGTTCTCTCACACTGCCCTATTTTCATCTCCTTCCTCTCTCTGTCTTACCTCCCTTCATCTCTCTTTCTCTCCTCCTATTTCTCTTTCTCTCTCTTCCCCATCTCTGAGTGCTGAAGCTCATCAGGGTAAACAGATGCTGTGGCTGTTATTTATGTTTCCACTTGGTCTGGCTTTCATACAAATTATCCACAGGCCCTGCACAGTGCAGACGCTCAGCCTAACTGGGCTGCACTGGCAGCTCTCTCAGCCTTATCCACGCTCAGACACTCAGACTATACCACAGACGCTGCAAGGGGGGGGGTTCATGGTGAGGGGGTGGGGGGCATCAGAGTGAACCATAGCAACACACTGATGGGCACAAAGACACCAATAACAAAGAGGGCATCAGAACTGGCTGCACCATTTGCTCCACACATGGAGGGGAATAGCAGTTTGGGAAGGTACCATCAGTTCACAGGATAGTGGAAACAGACATCACAGAATGAAATATAGAGGATAAGCCCAGCGGGGCAGACATGAAATACTTGCTGCCAACTTAAAGGCAGTCTACTGAAAATGTTTTATACTTAGTATCTTCATCTTCTTTTCTCCACTGAATTACTGGCTGTAGGAGGTTAGAAAAAGATGCATATGGCTTTTTTCATTTAGAAGACTGTTGCATCTCGAGCTGTCATTTTAAACTGAGTAGACTGCCTGTTGCCTGTGGACACTTAAGCTCAATAGGACCTCCTAAAAAGCATGAATGTGTGGTGAAGAATCTTACCAAAGAATGAGTGAACCTGAAAATAATCAACACCATTGTTTGTCCGTGTTGTGCAGATATCCGGGATCGCCGCAAGAAGCCAGTGATGCTGTTCATCCACGGAGGCTCCTACATGGAGGGCTCAGGGAACATGTTTGATGGCAGCGTCCTTGCTGCCTATGGAAATGTTATTGTGGTCACCATGAACTATCGACTCGGTGTGCTCGGTAAGTTTGGCGTGTCCCAACCACCTGATGTAAATGTTTATAGACCTTGTTCAACATGTGTCATCTCACCTTGACCTTGAGCAGCCCCTGTGTGTTAGAGAGATGATGTCCATCGAAACATATGTTTTAGAAACAGTGATACATTGTATATATATAGCTTGCTGTGTTAAAAATAGCACTCTATGAAAACTACCCATTTGAAAGGCGTTATGATTTATGTCCCATTGAAATCATAAATCACTGTTGAACACGGAATGCCCAAGAATGAAAATGAAAACCCCTCCTTCTGCAAGCTCCTGTAGTCCTAATGGGTCTTATATTGTCTTACTCTAAGCTAACACCAAGGCATATGAATGTCAGTGTCACGCCTGTAATGGCATGTACTGTGAAGACTCTATTTGAGTTTTTAACGTAAAGCAGCCACTCGTCTCAAATAATTTCGCAGTGTTGACATGCTGCTGCAGAAAGAACATGAGGGCAGGCAGCACAAAAGAGAGACGGCTATAAATGATGAGTATTTTAAGGCGACTGTATAAGAGAATATCCTATAGAAGCCAAAATAAATCTTAACTAAAGTAGATAATATATTGCTTTTCTAGTGATTTCATTTGTTATTTTTTACTATATATATATATATGGTTGTTGATATTTCTATTTTCTAAATGCATGTGGACCAAAACCAAAAATGAAATCACATTTTAAATTTTGAAGATGAAGTCAGTCATTTTTCTACAATGTGGTAATTTCAATTTTATTTATATAGCGCCAAATCATAAAAGTAGTTATATCAGGTTACTTTTTATATGGAGCAGGTTGACAATACTCTTTAAAATGTACAGAGACCCAACAATTCTTGCCATGAGCAAGCAGTAGTGGCAAGAGAAAAACTTGCCTTTCAACAGGCAGAAACCTCGAGCAGAACCAGGCTCTGGGTGGGCGGTCATCTGCCTCCACCAGTTGTTGAGAGAGACAAACCCCCTCCGCATGGTTTGGATAGTACATTATGTACAATGCATAAAACACATTCACGTTTTCACGATGCTTTTGGGAAACACTTCCTAAGATAAATAAGATTTGTAAGAAAGATTTGACATGATCTTAGCTTTAAAAAAGCATCTTAACACCCCTGTTTTGGCTTGAGCACGCTCCCTTTACAAATTCCATAAATGCATTCAAACCCATACCCCACGACCACTGCCCTCCCGCCCCCAACCCCCCACAGCTCTGTCAAATCAGTGCTCCTGTGTCCTTCTGTTCTTTCTTGACCAGTTCCGCTGTTTTCAGCCGTTTCGATACCTATATATATTTCATCTGACGGTAAATAAGAATATATAGAACTGTATTTACATATGTAAATCTTAGGGTTCTGATGTAGCCTTGTAGTTTGGACTGTGTTGTCCCAGGTAACGTTCACAGAATTTTGGTGTCTGTAGAGCAAAGAATTACTGGGTTTCCTCTGCAAAAAGGAAAATAACTATAACTATACATTGGGACTACAATCAATACATAGTGTAATGAAATGACACTACACAGAATGTCAAAGCTCATAACTAAGTTCCATAACTAAGATGCTTTTGGGAAATGGAGTCCGGCATCTTTAAGGTTTGACCAAGTTAAAGCTGACTGGTTCTGCTGAATTTAGGACTTTTAGAATTTAGAATTTAGACTGACTCGAGACTCTAAGACATATTTGTTTGCTTTCTTTCATCCATTACTGACCTTTAGCTTGCAAGGATAGCAAAATGCAGTGTCTACTCTCTGTCTCTTTCATTCTTCCCACAGGGCACTGAGTTGCAACACATACACTAACAGATGTGGATGCAGACGATTGGCACAGTCAGAGAGAAAAGAGCATTCTCAAGATGCATTCTCATTGCAAAACATTTGAAAATAACCAAACCCGAAACCATATTGAAGGTTTACACAACAGAACCCAACCTGAACTCGACATGTCCCAGCAAACTTTCAGGGTTTGGGTCAGGTAGCAGATTTTATAATACAGACTGTACTACACTAATCTAAATTACTGGGACTTGTGTATGTAAAATAACCATTCTAAAGAAAGGAAATCATGTACGAGTTCCTGTTAATTCTCAGTTATCATTTCCTGCCACCAAAGTTGCTCAGACTTGACCAGCTGTTCCTTTGTCTCTTCACCGTGTGTTATTTCTGTGCAGCAGAGATTCATAGTAAAGAACAAACAGGTGTGTTTTTGTGGTCACTTAGCCTGAAAATAAAAAATTTCAGATTAATTTATTTGTTGTATTAATATGCACTTTTGCAGAAAAAGGGTCTGACTCAGTATACTTCAGAGACACCACAGACCACTCAGTTTCTTTGGTGTACATTCAGCCATTGAAAACAAAATTGAAATGTGTTGAGTGCCCTGAGATAACTTTGTTATGATATGGCGCTATATAAATAAAATTGAATTGAATTGAAATTGAATTGAATTGTTTCTGTTGCTTTCAGTGTATTTTTGGATTAAGGGGTATTCTATTTGTCCATGCTGTTGGAGCTTTTCAGTGCTTGCATGGCCTGTGTGTATGGTGTGGACTGAGCTGTGTGTGTGTGTGTGTGTGTGTGTCTGTGTGTATACTGAGCCCTAGTGCTGCTGGATATCAGTGGAGTCAAGTATTTACATTTGCCGTCATTTTTTGGAGGTGTTTGCACACAGACTATCTGTGACTGTCATTGCGGTTGCCAGGTTGAGTAATCAGATCTTGTTTATTGCATCACGCCTGTTTCAACATATCAGAATAATGATAAACAGAGAAATGGGAGTAGTTTAGGATGCTGTCCAAGAGCTGCATCGAGTATTAACAGAGGGTAACATGATCCAGACCGTTATTGACAGTGCCCATGGAGAGGCACAGGGACAAGGACAAACTGAGAGTTAGTGAAATGAGGACCTGGACCTGAAGCTTTATCATCCTCAATCTCAGCTTGTTATGTGGTCTTTTTTTCACATGCTGTCAGACAAATCGTGACCGCCAAGAAAACGAGTGTGAGATTCAGTTCACAATTTGAAATCAGGTTTGTTGAATATAGTATTAAAATGACACGCTGGTCGAAATGCTCTTCAGCTGTATCTTTGTTTGCTTCCCTTTATAGACACCTCAACCTTGTTTCCAAACTGTAACCTGGACGATTTACATTGACGTTGTTGTTGTGATTTGTGTTGGAGCAGTTTGAAGTGCACTTATTAAAGTACATAGAAAATACATACACACAGAGGTGGAGAGCGACCCTGCTGAGTGATTATGAGGGATGACGCAGTGTCCTCAATTCCTTGAACATTGTTGAACATTTTTGTATGTGGGCGAATGTGTGCTCTCTCTCTCTCTCTCTCTCTCTCTCTCTCTCTCTCTCTCTCTCTCTCTCAGATATGCTTTAAATGGGTTACTGTACTAAGGCGATTATCCTTGTGTGTTTGTATGTTTGTGTAGCATAAGCATGCATGTTTGCCCATGTGCATGTGACAGTGCGTAAGTGTGTGTGTGTGTGTGTGTGTGTGTGTGTGTGTGTGTGTTTCTTGGTTGAGTGCCGTGTGTGATATATATATATGAATAATGCACCATTCATCTGAATTTTTAATAGCACTCCTCTCTGAGACTGAATTTGAGTCAAAGTGAGAAACACAAGCATACTGTTTTTTAATGGTTTTACATTCTAATCTTTAGTATTATCCTGTACTTACACACACAGGAGCTTACACATGCCAACCTCATTTCATACAATGCCTGCACCTTTAAGAGAGTGATAGGGAGTCAGGAATAAGGGGAGAAGAGAGGGCAGGGAATACAGACAGATGAGCGAGAGAGAATCATAGAGAGACAGTGAGGGAAAAGGAAACAGAAGGGGGAGATGGGAACAGGCTAAAAATAAACCGTCAGAAATGCTTTTTTAAATCTGCAGTGATGCAAAGTATTCATTCAAATAAATGCTCCTGCAGTGTGACCATAGCACCCTTGCATATGGTTTATGCTTTCACTCCAGTACGACACATATACACGTCATTTTCTAGCAAATGATATGCTCTCTGGAATCTTCTTATTAAAATATGATACGTGCTGTCGTTGTGGAGTGAAATGGGTGAACGAAAGGGAAAATGTCTGCTGCACACATCCTGGTTCAGAGGTTTGGTGACAGTTGAGATTCCCGATTGCACCTCGGCTCACCTTCTCCCACCTTCCTCCTGCTCCAGGCCCAGAGAGCCTTCTGATTTGTGTTGCACAGCCATCTGTTCAGACTAATTAACTAATTAACTAATTAATGAACTCTGGGGAAAGGCCCACCATCGTGGGCTCTGAGAGTGAGAACATTTTTCACCTCAGGAAGAGAGATGAAACGCTTCTTCTGGAAACGTTTCTCTGCACTTTCTACATTTCAGCTTTTTACTTGTAAGCAAGAGCAACCTATTTAGCAATAAATATCACCACGTTTAATAACCGCAGCTTTAACACTGAACAAAAAGAGTTATGAATTTACCATTTGTTGGCCGAAATGTGCTTTTCATATTAACAGTTGTGCTCTGTGATACTTTGTGACTTAACCTTTGTCTCAGAGAGATCAAAACTACTTTTGGATGACTGTAAATGTCATGAAATGTTCTGTCATGTTTTGTACATGCCAACACCGGAATAGATCAATACTGGTGGTTTAACTATTCAATTTGTTGACCTCTTTAGGGAAGTGCAACAAGCTGTAAACACAACACAGGCTATCATCACCTTATTAAGTTGATATGGTGCATTCACAACCCTGAGCATATTTTAAAGCTGCCAAGGCTAACCTGTTAGCCTTCAATTGCTTATTCATACGTCCAGAAGACACAGACAACATTAGCATTCATTTGTAGTTTATGGCTGTCTGACAAATGTCCAATATTCACTCTCTTTTTAGCTCTGTTTTGGTCTCCACCAATTCCTGATGGAAATATCTGTCGCTTTAGCTCCTAAATGCTCCACCATGTTCACCAGCTAATGACAAACTTTGGCTGTCTGCCATTTGGAGCGGGACAGGAGGGGTAAAGGGAATTTATCAGACCTTTTTCATTGAAAACAGCTGTCTGTTGCAGCTGGAAACAACGTTGATGAGAGCAGTAAGACTGAAACAAAACATTAAAGTTGCACGCTGCGAAACCAGAACAACGTGCTGAATGATGCTAAATGGCTCCGTAGGGCTGAGCGGAACGGCAGAGTCAGTGTGCAGAATACGCTCTGAAGAAGGGCCTGAAACGTCCGTGTGGCAATATTAAATAGTCATATTGAAGTGTTGTCCTAGTTTTTCTTTTTCATTATTCACTACATTAAGGATCCAGCAACCAGCCTTAGAGGTCTAATCGGGAGTTGAGCGTAAATGTTGTAACTGCCATGTATTCTTTTAAATTGGCAGTTCTCTGTTTGCTTCTGCTACTATTACTACTCAACAATTATATTTTATATGTTATAGTACTTTTCTTAAAATGACTAAATGTAGAGAAATATGTAGTAGATTTAGCATTCTGTACTCTGTCCAGTACATCTCAATCAATTAAAAATGATGTATCCAAAAACAATGTGCTCATGTAGCCTGTTTGTGACAAATTAGCAAACCCCATTTTATGTTACTTAATAAATATAAATTACAAGCCCAATAACTCAGCTTTCCCTAAATACAAATGAAACTCACCTCCCACTCCCTGCACAGAGCCACAGTCTTCCCACTCGAAAACACTTTCTTTCCCCATATTTTGCCTACAGTGCACTGACTGCACACAAAAACAAAATAATTTTTGCTTGGACATCATCCTGATTGTGACTACATTCATGTGCAAACCAATTTTGGATCAAAACATTTAATTTACACATTAGAAATGATTTATTCCTTTTGCAGAAATGGCTACAGTATTCTTAATTCTTTATCTGCAATCTGGGCCTTATTGTAAGTCGGAAGGAAGCGTGATGAGGGAGCGTGATGAATGTGATGGTAAGATTGTGCGTGTTGGAGGCTTCAGGTCCTTGAAAAAATAAATATAATAAAAATGTAGCCAAGAGCAGTTGCTTCCATCAGGCGAGTTCACATTGAACACTAATGACTTATAGGTATATTGACCGAAACTGACACCAATCTGCCTTCCAGGCTGGCAGCCAGTTGCACTGCTGGACCAATCAAATACAAGGAAGATAATGAATGCAGATACTCATACTTAAAACTCTGCATCTTACACATCACATAACGTGTCAAAATCAAATTAAAATTGTCAAGGTCTCTAGTGTACCTAAAATATCAACTGTACTTTCCACACCACTTTATGTTGCAACTGTCCCTAAGCTAACATTAAAGTATGTGTTTACAGCTACAGTTGTGTCCTATAAGATGTGAAAGATTAGAGAAATAGTTACACCCATGCTTACGACCATTTAGATCATTGGAGAGAGAGATGTGAGGGCTGAATTGCCCAATTTGAGTCAAATATCGTACTCCTACTTTTTTAATAAAATAAAATGTAATAACATTTTTCATTTTCTTCAGTATCAAAGTAATCCAGTGTTAGTTGTCTGTACATCGATGGGTACACTGCAAAACAGAATTGCTAGTAGCTAATTTGGCATACTTTTAATGGTGCCAATTTGCCAAAACGTAAGAATGCTAAGAAACGGGGTTCAAGCTCACTACAGGGGGAGGCAGCTGTCTTGATTTTATCTGAGTGGGGCCACAGTGTCAAACTTTGCAACTTTGATTTAGATTATTTCTTGGTTGGTGATTTTGATTTTCAAACCATCGTCAAACTATTACTTGGCATCCTCTCCTGTTGAAGACAGTGCTCGTTCCATTTCTATCTAACCTTGTTGACATTATATTTAAAAAGGAGGATAATTGTAACCAGATAATCGGCCACCATTCTTCCAAGCCACACACTGAAAAGTCCTTAATATGACTCACCAATAATGTCTGGATTAGCCAGATGATAGTGAAAATAAAATATCCACATTCAAATACATGTATTGTTAATGTACTGTAATGTAAATGTACAATTACATAATTGTCAATAGTTATGGCACATTAACTATCACAAGAGTTGAACGCATACATAAAATGCAGCAAAAATGCTTAATAAGTATAAAGCATTAATTTAAACAGCGTTATGTCTGTATCATTAGCTTTGTAATTAAACGTTCTGTCTGCAAACAAGGTTCAGTATTAAGGGTCCATTTTATTTATTTTTTTCTTACTGGCTGTGGTTTACATCAATGATCAGTTGTTTCTGAAATTGAACTTTCTTTGAAAAGCTTTGGAAATGTCTTTGAGTTTGAAGCATTGCTTTTCAAATTTGCATGACAGCTGGGTTTTATTGCACAGCTTGGTGCAATTTTAATGGATCTTTGAGAGTAAAAATTGAGTGAGATAAGTAAGGTAATAAATACAATGACATTGGAACCCTATGGGCGGTGTACTGAAATTACATTAGTTCAGCAGGAGGAAGCCCAATTGCGTTATAATTTCATTTCTATGTATACTTGACATACAGAGTGATACATAATTGAAAGGGACCTGCCAGCAGGTCTTCAGATTTAACTTCCAGTGCCAACACGTAGACTTAACAGATTTGTGTAAAAATTGTGAGAATCCAACAAAAATGATCATACGGCAATTTTAAAGGAAACAATTCAACAGTAGCCTATAGGGGGTGCTAGCAACGATTTAGTCTTTCCTTTATACTTGATTTAGACAGAAAGATTTTATCATTAATAGTCCCTACACTTTTTAGTTGATATATACACTCATTATTTTTTAAACTACATGCTTGTTCACATAGTTTCAGACTCTTGTGAGAATGTGACATTGGACTACAGATTTTGTGACAGCGTGCATTACATGATTTATTAACTTGTACATCAGAGTCAGTGTTTTCATTAACAGAAGCACTTCTAAAAATCTTTTTTTTATTATAATTATTATTTTAATTATTTGGATGTTGAGTTATCAGTACATTCTGCATACAGTACAGAGAAAGGTCACATTCATCCACGGTTACATTCACACACAGGAGATAATTCCCAAGGTTGCCACACAATGCTGAATGATCAAACACACTTTTTTATTCCAATAATCAAAACAGATTCTGTATTCTTCAGTGTGCAGGAGACATTTGCCATCTGCTAAGGTTTTTTTCTTCCTTCTTTTGTAATAATGCCTCTACTTTTGCTTGATTAATTTAGTGACTCATAGATACAGAAACATTGCCTTGTTACTTCTCGTCAATCACATTTTCTGCGTGTATAAAAAGGCAATATCTTCCTTCAAATTTCTGACATCTCTCATCATCTCCTGTGACGTCATAGTGAAATTATATAATATGTCCTTCAATATATTCCTTTCACCTCTCTGTTTTTTGGGATCTGACAGTAGCTTTGGGCAATATTAGGTTTAATACCGGTCTTACGTCTCTGGATTTTTTTATATATCCCTTTCTCTTTTCCAACTCCCCACCCCCATCCCCTCCCTCTCGTCTTGTTCTTCCTTCTCTGTTCACAGAAATATGTTCACTGACCCACTGCAGTCATTCTGTTCAGTCCTGAAAAACTACTCTGCAGACGTGTAGTCGAACAGGCCAGTTCTGGACTGTGAATTTGTAAATGTTACATGAGTTTAATGAGATGATCGACAACAGAGGACATACTGAATAAAAGCTGTTGAATATAGTAAACATTTTATAAAGCACAAAATTACTGAAAACATCCTCTTGGTGTAGATGTTTATAAGGCACCTCTTTTGTCTAAAATTAAAGCAAATCTTTCTGCTACATGTCTGTTTCTTTATTCTAACACATTATCTTGTTGTAAATGCAATACAATATCAGTAAGGGATAATGGCTTTTACCATAACTCATTAGTGAACATTAGAATTAGTGAACACTAAGTGCTCCTGTCATTTCTTGAATTCAGTGGTAGTGTTCAGTATGCTTTCATAATTCCATAAAATACACAAGAGATTTTTAACCAGATAGGAAAGCAGCAGTTATTATCAGACGTTCTTGACTTTTTTATACTACACTCTGCGTGATACAATGTACTGTAAATATTACTGTTTTAAATGCTCCTCCCTCTGTTTTCTTTCACCCATTCATTTCAGTGTCTTCAGCCTGTGTCTTTACTTAGAGGTTGATGACTCTCCTCACAGTTGCTTGGCCGTTACCTAAAGCAAGTGTTGAATATGCATGAGTTCAGCCTCATAAACTGCTGCTCTCAGCGCTAAAGTCAGTAGGAAGCCCAACTCAGCAGATGGGGGGGATCAGAAAACTTACTGAAAGAGAAAGAGAGAAGAAGAGGGGACTTGTTTGACTTATATCTTCAATGGTGGAAGATAAACCGTATTTTCTCTCTTCATGTTGCCCTTGCAAAGAGAGCGACAGGAGGCGCTAGCTCAAGCTAGCATGCTAGTTCATGCACTCAACTGCATTTGTGCAATGACTTTGTTTTTGTACTTATGTGAGCATACAATCAGCTGTTTGTGTACTTGAATATGGAAGTGTTTGAATGTGTATATGCAAGTGCTGTTGCGAGTGTCTGTCCATATCATTTTGCCTGAAGCTCTGGACAGTTGCCAGGCAACTGTGGCAGGCAGCTCAGCACTCGACTGGGCAGCCACGGAGCAGACACTTCCACATGCCCGTGGTTTTGATAAGCGGCACAGGTCAGCGCTGATACGTTACCAGGTCAGAGTCACATCGGGCTAAGAGCCAGCCAATTGCTGGGATGATCTAAAGATAATACAATTACACAGCAACATGCAAACTATATCTTGGTTTCTGTGGGTAATCCTTTCAAGGTAATATTTCTGCTAGAACACTGATATGATTTAAAGTAACAAGATTTCTGTGTTTTTAGTAATCCACCCAACACTAAACGCTGCGCTAAGGAAGCTGAGAGCAGCTGTTTCTTTGAAATGTCTTAATCCCATTATCTCTAGATCACAGTTTAATCATGCAGTGGTTTCTCATGATCGTTATCTCATTATCATTAGGTAAGAAGAAAGATTATTGTTTTCACAAGGCTGGGCCACTGTTTGTGGTTGCATATTGTGCAACTATTAGACTTAGTAAAACATGTGTTCTCTCTAGATGAAAAGATAATTTAGTTGTGATTTCAGAGATAATGTAAAGGAATATGAGAAAACATGGCTGCCCTTAGGTCTATATTTTTGCTTTGTAAGCACAACATCCACGTCAGTGCACATGGGGACCAACCAAAATGTAGTTTGTGGTGTTTTCACCCCTAGGTAGACTTCCATATAAAATCCCAGACTCATGAACATTTTGATTACATTAATTTACATTTACATTAATCTATTAAAAATGTAAATACTGCAGTTCATTCAAACATACACTAAATGTGGTCTCACTGTACAGATCAGATAAATAGGGCCCATGTTGTAGGATGCTGGTGCAGTACCAAAGCACAAAGCAATAATGTTACATGAGTTCTTTTTTATTTCTGGGCAGTTCTTTTTGGCTACCAATACATGTCTTTTTTTATCCTTAATATGTTTTGCAAGTAATATTCCTGGTCATTAAATATGAGAAATGTTTATAGGCAAAAATATTTTTATTAAATGTACTTAGCTAGAACGGCTCAGCAGGGGTGAACCTATGCAAAATAATCAAATTTCTTGGTGGTTGTTTTTTATAAACATTGTCCAAATGTGAACCACAGCAAATAACCACATGGAAGACATAAAAATCATAATGATGTGAAATATATATAGCAAAGAATTTGAATGACATGTCATGTGAATCAAAAATAAGGCAGGGGAACCCACCAAAAACACTCCTGGCTTAAGGTGTATTTAACGGTAGTGTAAGTGCATTGAAGAGTGTGGAGTGAGACACGTGTGTGTCACAGTGATTGTTGGAGAGGTCAATTTGGCAGGTTATTATCACCACTGATGCTACCATCATCACCATCACTTACATTATTATCATCAACAATAAAACTTAATTTACTGTTGAACACACTTCAGAACATGCTGACCATCTGTCTCTGTGTAATCCCCATACTGTACTTCATGACCATCCCATTCTCGCCAACTGCCTCTTAGAATATACTGCTAAATTCAGTGACTTATTTTGAAATATGTGTCTTTTTCAATTCTCTCACAAGGAAACTTACTGAATTAGACTAAAACTGACTGTGACACCGAGACCCCGATATAGTGGTATATCTCGTGTGTATACTAGGTTAATACTGTACATATCTCTGAAAAATCAACCAAAATGCTCAGGTGACATATTGCATGATTGCACTGTATAAAGCCATACATGTTTGGTGTTGTCTGCAATCCAGGTTTTGAATAACTATTCAGTTCAGACTGTCTCACTGTATAAAGCGGCTAAATGACAAACAAGTCAGTGGATGGGTTTGTTGGCTTCTAAAGAACTGAGTGTTGTGCACTAGCTGTTAAATCTTTACTGGAAAAGATGAAAATAATGTCCAGCCATCTTATCCGTTGAAGTTACAATATCTCTACCGACAGATAATTATCACCTGACTCTGCAGTTCCCCTCAGCTCTATTGCATCTTGTTTATCGAAACTCACTTTGAGCTGCAGAAGAAGAAAAGCAATAGCTTTAACTATACTTTGACCAACACAAAAATGTCCTCTTCAAAATGCCTGGGATCGCCATTTGAACAGCATTAAAATCCATTGCAGGATTGATGGACCTTACAGACTACACTATAGAGAGATAACTGTGTAAACACATTTAATGGCTATAGCAGAATACATACTGGTCAGAAATATGGTCTGATATGATGGAAATCTTCAGGATTATAATTATAACTTAACTATATAATATAACTATAACTAAAAGGTGATAATATGTCAGTGTTGTGTTTACAGCTTCTTTCTGCTGCCCCCAAGAGGCCAACAAATCTGTTATTGCAAGTTTAACTGAGGAGAACAGAAGTTCTGGCATCATCAGTCATGGGCACTGCTGGGAAATTCTGTTCATGCACAGAAAGTGACACAACAAATGTAAAATAAATCTAATAACATTGACTTCTACTAAGCATCACTTGTTATATGAAACAAATCAAGAGATGAATAGGCCACCTTCATAATGGGTGAAGATGCTTTTTTTCGCTTTTTCATCACATCCTCGACTCCTACAGCCATTAATCTGAGGAGTGTGCAGTTTACTGAAATCATTTTGGATGTTTTCTTGGTATTTAAGTCTTCCAAACTGTCAAAAAGTTGCAGTGCTCTGCTTCTTGTAGGGTGAAATAGCCAGGGTGAAATGTAATGTACTGTAATCCACTATCATAAGAACAAAGGATTCTGTGAGTGTGACATTTTGTTCAGTTTATTTTATCTTGTTGTGGGTGTGCACCTACTGTGTAACTGGGTGTCCTGGAAGTAGGTGAAACATGCCTTCTGTTCCTCTCCTCCTCTCTCTGACAAGTTATCTTAACTGTGTTATATTTCCAGCGTGGGTATTAAAAATGAGTAATTTGGCAAGCTTTCTGTGTGAAATCTCCTCAGATTTGCAATGAGTTGGATGATGACAAGTTCCTGACAATGGCGGGATGCCATCTTCTGTTTATGTGGGATATATTTATTTTTTATTTTTAAGGCAATAAACGACTCCTGAGTTTCTGTTCCTCTTTTTGCAGATAATCTGTATTTCCTTTCTCTGTTTGTTCTAATTTACCCTGCAGGGTTTCTGAGCACAGGGGACCAGTCTGCTAAGGGGAACTATGGCTTGTTGGACCAGATCCAGGCCCTGCGCTGGCTCAATGAAAACATTGGCCACTTTGGAGGAGACCCAGAGAGAATCACCATCTTTGGCTCGGGAGCTGGTGCCGCCTGTGTGAACCTACTCATCCTCTCCCACCACTCCGAGGGTAGGGTTCTTTCACTGTCAATTGTCACATTAACAGTCATATACCCTGCTCAAAGGGGTTAACATTTCAGGACAGTGTAGGTAGCGTGTTTCTTCATAGAGCATGTTAGTAATTTCAATGAACATCCTAAACCAGATACAAATATATGGCAATAATAAAGTGAAATGAGTCATCCACTATTTGCAGCCATATATAATATATATGTATGTGTGTGTATGTTTTCAATAAACAAGAAAAACTGAACAGATTCAGTACTTTGAAAGAAAACAGATTGTCAGTCTGGACAGCGCTAGCTAGAGTGGACAGATGGATGAGAACAGTAGGTTATTCGCCATAAAACCATTACTCACCTTGGGACACAAGCCCTGCAATAATCCCAAATAACTGCATTCCACAAGGGACTAAGATCACTACTGCACTTACAATATTGTTCTTCTCCAATAAAACTAATACTGTCTGGACATGGCATTAGGAATAGATATTTTATATATATATATATATATATATATATATACTTTTATATCTTTTACATCTTGGACTTCAAATGGAGACATCATGAGCACTTGTTATATTTGTTATACAGTTTCATATTACTGAGATTCATTAGTGAATGGTGTGAATAGCGTTACTATGGTGATTCTTAGCAGACACATTGATAACGTGTCTCAATGGGGACTGGACCAAAAAGACCTTTTGCCATTTGTATTTTAAATTAATTCCATCCTTTTATTAGATGGGGAGTTTAAAGGGACCCTTTCTGGTCAGTAATCCTGCAATTTGGGCTTCTAAGAGCTAAATTACAGAGTCTTCAGTTCACAAGACTGATGTGTCACTATTTTCTTATGAATACAATAGGAGTGTACAGTATACCAGTGGTTCCCAAGCTTTTTTAAACCATGGCATACCCCATTAGTTATGTTTAACTTTAGTTTAGTAACTCAAACTAAACAATAAATAAAAAATAAGTATGCTGGCTGGTTAAATTCATTTCTTTCATTCTATTCAAAAGTAACAATTTCAATGGAAAAAGACACACACACACACACACGACATCATGCACTAATTCTGGTTTTCATTTACATCCATGGACGTTTTTAACATCTTTGCTGGCTAACGAGGGTGCTTTTACTCTCAAGGTGTCTCTTGAACGTATTTGGCACCATTTGTGCATTTGAGATTTTTTACTGCAGATAAGCATTCAGGCGTAGGACAACTAGCTTCTCCTGGCCACCAAAAGCTGTAAGCAGTCTGATTTTGCTTCTTTTGGTCACTATACTAACTGAAAAACTTCCATACAGGAAAACATGTTGGGTTACAATGACAACCGGGAGATGCTTTTACGAGCTGCGTCATAGCTGCATATTTAACATTTAATACGGCAATTTAGGTGTTTATTCCTAATTTTTTAATACATTTTAAAGCATAATGTGAAAATAGAGATAAGTGTTGTCTTGTTATTTCATAGGATTAAATGTTATTGTACATGTACAGTAAAATACAAATAAATCTTGCAGCACCTTTGGCCCATCCTCAAAGCAGCACCTCTTGGACCACTGCAGTATACTCCTTATTAAGAATGGTACTTTCTTTTGTTTGTTTTTGAATGGCAGATCTTTAAAACACCCACCAGCTGTTTGATCACTAATCCTCTGATGTGATCTTTGGTTGGTAGAGCTCAGAAGGTGAATGGCACTTTATACTTTGCCAAGAATTCAGATTATGTTATTACTGAACTGCTAACCTTCAGACTGTCAAACTGACCTTGGACAGATAAAATCATCTTTTTTTTTCTTTCTTATCTGCGCTCTATGAAGGAGATTCTCAGTGTGTGCAAGGGAACTCACACATCTTTTTTTCCATCAAGAGTTAGAAAAACATTCAGGAGGACACAGACAAGCATTTCAATAATTAGGTAGTACTGGCCAAGTTGTTAGTTGTTGTCGAGTTGCCAGCTAATGTTGGCTGTGTTGCACACTGTCCATAGACAAAGATAAATACTGAAATTCCTGGTTTAGCATTCTGTCTCACAGACAGACTTTGTATGGTATTGTTTTTAAAACATATGTTATATATGATGTCAACTTTGATACAAATCTGTTGTATTACTACAAACTTTTCTTAAGAAGTGGGAAAATATGGCTCTTTTTGTTTTGATCAGCATTGGATAATTTTGGTCAATATTGTGGTAAGTCATTGAGTTGTGTTAACTGTCACAAAATTCAACATTATGCATTATGCATGTATCTGTGGCAAAAAATCCTCTTCTACTCCATTTTGAAGCCAGGCTGTAACACCAGCAAGAGCAGGAAAAGTTGGAGGGTGAACAGTTTTTAAAGATACTGTGTGTGTGTGTGTGTGTGTGTGTGTGTGTGTGTGTGTGTGTGTGCAGAGATGAGATGAGATGAGTAGAGCTGGAGCCGCAGCTGAGAGGCTTCTTAATTGATTTCACAGGGAGAGGAGCGGGGGTGGGGCACATGCAGAATATGGGGGGGCTTAATTATTAATGACAGAATCTGCAGATAAAACAGAGGGACAGCAAGCCATTTTACATAACAGTGCAGCGGTGCAACAGTGCGAGCAGTTTTCTTTCTCTCTCTGTCTCTCTTTCTGTCTGTCTCGCTTTATCCAACACGGCCTTCAAGCCCACTGCCGTGTGTAGAGTTGTCACCATTTTTCTGGCTGCTGTCTCTCATTGTAAGTAATGGTAGCTCGTCGTTTTCCTGCCCTGTAATGTTCATAAAGATTTTCTCCGGCTATGAAAAGTAAGCAGCAGAGTATCTACTTCATCTTCATCTTCATCTTGCTTCGTATGTAATACTTTACAATTGCTCCTCCTCCAACATATGCATTATTAAAAGCATTCCCACTGTAAGGCCTTGAAGGCCTCATCAGCTGCTAGGAAAAGTGTGTCAGATGAGGAAAAAAATGGAGCTGAGAGAGAATAATTGATTGTATGTTTTCTGTTGAAGCTATATCGTCTATATATGGTCCTGCTTTGTGTAGGCCTGTTCCAGAGGGCCATCGCTCAGAGTGGCTCAGCCATCTCCAGCTGGGCGGTCAACTACCGACCTGTGATGTACACCAAGATCCTGGCGAGGAAGGTTGGCTGCACTCTGGGGGACATGGCTGAGTTGGTGGACTGCCTGAGGAGGAAGAGTTTCCGGGAGCTAGTGGACCAAGACATCCAGCCTGCACGCTACCACATTGCCTTCGGACCTGTGGTAGATGGGGACGTGGTGCCTGATGACCCTGAGATCCTCATGCAGCAGGTCAGATTAGGTTTCTGTGGATATCATCCAGTGGATAATTGCGTTGTCATCTGTTGTTTACTTCCCTGCATTTGGTGTGTGACTACTACCCTAGCATTGATTCTGCATTCCGTGCTGTCATGTCACGCTTTGTGTGTTTGTCGTGACACCAGGGCGAGTTCCTGAACTATGACATATTGCTGGGCGTCAACCAGGGAGAGGGCCTGAAGTTTGTGGATGACAGTGAAGGAGAAGACGGAATATCAGCAGCCTCGTTTGACTACACCATCTCCAACTTTGTGGACAATCTGTATGGATACCCGGATGGTCAGCATACCCAATTGTTTTTAACATTTTAATTAGTTTAAAGCTCAAATATTCTATTTTACACATGTTGTTGCACATGCAGTGCCTCTTCGTCACTGTGAAATACTTTCTATGGTGTTCAAACTACAACAAAGATGGCAGAGCAAAATCAGTAGCACTACATACCATACTACAAAATACTTGGTTATAAACTAAAGTCATGTAGTGAAATTTCTACTTAAGTAAAAGTACATAATGTACTTATATATCAAAAATAAAAGAACTCAGAGCAGAAAAATGCATCCTGTCAATTATATTATTGGATGCTTATTACTGATACATTAATGAGAAAGACGTATTTTACTGTTTTAATTGGCAATTATTGTGTCATGCACACAACTACGCCGAGCCCTCATTGGCATACAATGAGTTTGTTGTATATGTACGTAATGTTTTTTTTAATGTGTAATATTTGTGTAATATTTTGTATATAGTAGAAGTACAAATACCTTAAATTTGTACTAAAGTACAGTATTTAGATAAATGTATGTTTCCACCACTGCTGCAAGGTGAGAGTCATGTGACCGACGAGAGTAGCCAAGCCTGCACTACAGCTAGCCAGCTAATCTACTGACTGTGCGTGGCACTATCCCAGATAGATAACACGGCTATGGATTTGATTAAGCTGTTTTATGAGTGGGTTTTTCTTATTGTTACAATGGATATAGTTCAGAAGGAGTTAATATTTAAGAATCAAGTTTTTGTCTGCTCTAGTAGCATTGAGTCCTTTTCATTATCTGATGCTTTTCCAGCCAGACATTCTGAACAGAGCTGGAGGAAGCCTTGTGCTGAGCTACACACCCACACATTAAAGAAAATTATGTGATAATAGAAGTGTAATACAGAAAAGCTTTCAAAATTGGATTAACTATAAGTTTGCATTCAAATCACAGTTACAAACTGCTTTGTCAAAAATAAATTGAGGTTAATGAATTAAGAAATGCAGCAGGTTGAGTAACAAGCTTTGCCCCTTTGCTGCAGATTTGTTTTTAGGGACAGTTATGCACTACTTCACTGATTAAATTTGCTGTAAGGACAAAAGCTAGCAAGACCACCGAAAACTAGCCTGCTGATGCGTAAACTTCGCCTGTCTTTATTGGTCACGTGACCCTAGTCTTGCAGTTGAGAGTCTCCCGACTGTGACATTGCCTCCTCTCTGTAAACAGCTGTCTAGCTGAAAACAAGGCATTGATTGAGCAGATAACTTCTTCTATCATGTATTTGCTGTGATGAAACTGCACACTAAAGTAGCATAGGACAACATCAGTTTTGCTATATAAAACAGTATTCACAGTAAACTTTCTGATACTTCATGTGCGATGGCTCTGGTCTGACTTTACTGGCACAGTCCAAGCAGTGAGACTAAATAGCAGCACAGATACAGCAAGTTGAAAGAGGAGACTACATAAATGTTATATTTATACCAAAATAGTTACAAATTATAGCCTTGAATTCTTGAATTCACCTAATGTTGCACGTTCCTTTTTGTTTCTTTCAAGGTAAAGACATCCTGAGGGAAACCATAAAGTTCATGTACACAGACTGGGCTGACAGAGACAACAGCGACATGCGTAGGAAAACCCTCCTGGCTCTGTTCACGGACCATCAGTGGGTGGCCCCGGCTGTTGCCACCGCCAAACTGCACGCTGAGTTCCAGTCGCCTGTCTTTTTCTATACTTTCCACCACCACTGTCAGACCGAGGCCAGGCCGGAGTGGGCAGACGCCGCCCATGGAGATGAGATCCCTTATGTGTTTGGCATTCCCATGGTGGGAGCCACTGACCTGTTTCCCTGTAACTTCTCCAAGAATGATGTAATGCTTAGTGCTGTAGTCATGACATACTGGACCAACTTTGCCAAGACAGGGTTAGTATAATCTCAAAGTCAAGAATTCATGTCTGATGTTAAATGCATTTATTCAATAATATATTTTTAAATATGAAGTAATATACAGTGTATTATATATATATATGTAACACAGTGTTGATTTCACTTTCTCAAATACTGAATCTGTTGATCCTTCAGCCTGGTAATAAAGTCAGAATCTGGTCGAGATTTTGGCAATTATGGCTTTAGTTAATAACTCGGTAGTGCTTCATAATTCTCTCTCTTCCAGGGATCCTAATCTACCAGTTCCTCAGGACACCACGTTCATCCACACCAAGCCCAACCGCTTTGAGGAGGTCATCTGGACCAAGTTCAGCTCCAAAGACAAGCAGTACTTGCACATCGGCCTGAAGCCTCGCGTGAGAGACAACTATCGTGCCAACAAGGTGGCCTTCTGGCTGGAGCTGGTGCCCCACCTCCACAACCTCCACAAGGAAATCATTAGTTCCATCACAACTCGACTGCCACCCGGAGGGCCCAACCGCTGGAAGGGCCCCGGCACCCGCTCCACGCGCCACCCTATCATCTCCACCTATCCCCCTGATCCAGAGCCCGATGGTTCAGAAAGACCCCGCTATTCACCCTTTCCCAGTGAGACTAGGGACTACTCCACCGAGCTGAGTGTGACAGTAGCTGTGGGCGCATCGCTTCTTTTCCTGAATGTGCTGGCCTTTGCTGCTCTTTACTACAAACGGGATAAGCGCCATGAACTCATGCAGAGACGCCACCGCCGACTGTCCCCGCAACGTGGCACGACCATGGGCCTGGGTGTGGGCATGGGAGTGGTTGGTGCCCCACCGCACAATGACCTGGCGCTGAGTCAGGAGGAGGAGCTAATGTCGCTGCAGATGAAGCAGCAAAGAGTGGAGCTGGAGCATGGCACACCCCTCCCTTCCCGCGGCATCCACGGTGACCTGGAACCCCTGCGTCCTCCCGTGTGCCCACCTGACTACACGCTGGCCCTGCGGCGGGCACCGGAGGACGTGCCACTGATGACAGCCAACACCATCACCATGATCCCCAGCACCATCAGCAGCATGCAGCCCCTCCACCCCTTCAACACTTATCCCCCCGTCCCAGCCCCCTCCACTACACCTGTCCCCAGCCACAGCAACAATGCCCTGCCTCACCAACACTCCACCACCCGTGTATAGGACCAGGCACAACCCCACTCTGGGCTTACAGAGACGCACCACACAAACTGCTCCATACAAACGTCCCTCTCACTATTCTTCTTTACTATATCTTTGTCTTTTCTCATTAAGCCCTCAAATAAAGCTGCAGTTTGTAAGATTTTAAGCAGTGAAATACCTCTAAAATGTAATCATAAATCAAGTTTATTTTAAAAACTCCTTAGGCAAAAGCCTGTCATCATAGGTACATACTGCTTTGCCCTGTTTCAACATCTCTTGCTTCGGTGAGCTTTAAGCTTGTAGCTCTCTCTCAAAGAGGTAGTGAGCTCATCACAATCAGTCAGGCATCTTCTGTGTAGCTTGGTTGTTTTGCGCATGTGTTGTTGTCAGTGTAAAACTATGTTTGACATAGAATACATATATTAATTTCCATTCGTTTAGTGAAAAGATAATACAGTAGCGAGCAGCTTTGTATGAGGCAACATATGCCCCGACAAGCTGTCTGTCACAAAGCGGTGATTTCTTGAAACTTACAAATTGCAGCTTTAAAGGCCCAATCTGGAAGTGAAATTTGGCACCCTGTGTTGAGCACTATGTCCCAACAGCTGTCTCTTTGTTCTGAGTTTGGAGACTTTTGATTAGTGAGAAATGTATTGACAGCACTGGGAGTGCAAGAATGAACTATTTGACATTTAAGCATGAGTTTGTCATTGATTTTAAACTTAATTTCTGCTGTTTACAAATTCATGGACCTGTTTTCAGTTAGGATGCGACCTAAAAGTCCTGCTTTTTAAAAATCTGTATACTCACAAATGCTGCTTTCAGAACATTTCCAGATTGGGGCTTCAACTGTTGGGCGGTACAGGAAATAACTGAATCATACTCAGTCTGTGGGATGCAACCTGGAATCCAGGCTGCCCATTAGAACTCACTGCATCTCCGCCGCACAGGCTCTAATCATGTCCATTACTTTATTTGTTTCCCGCTCATTATCTCTCTGTCTGTATTCCCATCTCAGCCCATTTAACCGCTTCTCTCTTTTCGCTGCCTCACACTCTTTCTCGCTCCGCATCTGCCCTTGTAGCTCTTTTTATTAATCCATTGACATAATCCATTTCCATCGTCACTTCTTTCCTCTCTCTCGCAATCACTTCTAGACTCTCTTTTCCTTTTGGAGTCTTTTATACAAAAACACAAATGTAAATGATGTATTATTAATAAATTGTAAGGATATGAATGAAAAAAAAAGATATTCTGATATCTCGTTTTTACCAGCATTCTTGGTGCCAAGTACTGTGATAAAGTTCCTCTTTCGCTGGCGTCCAGTGGAGCGCCTGGAGAGGTCCATCCTGACTGTATCTTACAAAAAGAATTACCATCATAAAAAGTGCCAACCCCTCCATCTTTCTTTTTGATCCACACACTTTTTTTATTTTTATTTTTTTTATTACACTCAATGTTGCACTGTGGCTGGTCTCTTCTTTAAAGGAAATCAGATTCAATATATCCTCATTTAAAAAAAAAGAATATAAAGTTTTATTAACTACTTTGCTGTCTGGGATATTTGCATGATGTTTTTTTTTATACAGTGTGGACAGAGAAGTTTGTTTGTCATTTTGATGATTTGCCTTGTTCTTCATTGATCTTTTGTTTTATTTTGAAAATCATTTTTCATTTTCTATTTTAATATCAGCTGCACTTTGTGGTACTTCAAAGGGTATTAAAGTATTAAGAGATGAATATTGTGTAAAACTATGATTATAACAAAGAGAGTAAATATTTCCTCTTTATTTTTTTCATTTCCTAACACTAAGGCTGTGCTGCAAAACTACCAGAGAGACTGATGAAAGCCTTTTTCTTTCCTCCCTCTTTTTGCTCTGTTCCTCTTTATCTTTTGCAACTGTCAAGTTTGCAGTCACTGTATCTCAATCTCACCTGAAGAAAGCACTTTTTTAAGTTACAAAAAAAAAGAAACTACTACTTTACGTGAATAGTCTAAATAAGGTTTTTGTCTGTGACTGACATTAACCACATGCTTCAAGTGTTTGAAGACTGCCTGACAGTTATCTTTCCGTCTGCTCTTTTGTTGTTTCATGATTCTCCCGTCTGCAAGGTGGGAGAAAGGATCAGATATATTTATGACGGTCAAAAGGTGAGAAAGCCTTGTATGCGCGTTTCACATCTTCGCACAACTGAACACAGAGACGGGTCACACTCTGGACAATTCTGAAAAAAAAAGCAACCCAGTGACATTAGGACAACACTGGACAAATGCCGACAGTGATTAAATGGCGACATAGCTCGTCAGCTACAGTATGACCTGTCAATGCACAGGGGATGCATTCTAAAAACCTGATTTAAAAAAGATATCTTTAATGACAGACATTACTCATACACCATATACCACAAAGGCAAGTCGAGCGGGGATTCCTTCCTGCTCCTTGCAATGTTCTGCATCCTGTCTGCTTAGGATAGCAGCACTCTGGAGCCAGACTGCCATCCCTCACACTGGACTGGAGCGAGCTGCGAGGACAAAAGAACAAAAACCAACACATGAAACAAACTGTACATTTTTTAAGTGTAAGAGAACAAACTGGAATTTGTAAATATTATGTTTGTCGTTTGGTTTGAGTGATTGGCCGGATCTTTTCTTTGTGACAACAGGTGCAAGTTTAGATGAATTACATGATTTTAGCACTCATACGTATTTTTAATTCTCCTTTATTTCTTAGACCGCAAGAGCAAATTCCAATAGGTTACGGGTACATGAATACATTTTAACATACGTGAATCATTTTAAAAGAAATCACAGCATGGTTGAGGACAACATAAACACGAAAAGAAATGCTTAGGGCTCAGGTTAGCCTTGATCTTGAGGTGATAAAAAAGCTCTTTCTGCATATAGGATTAGGTCTAAAGCATAAGATAACACCTGGCAATATTCCATCAATCATTAAGGCAGATTTTGAGTGAAATGAGTCCTTTCATTGGTTAAAAAGCCAAAGAACAGCTGCAGAGAAAAGATGAAGGAAGGGAAAATGGGGATTATTTGAGAAATGAGGCAGAAAAACAAGAGATTGGGCGGATGTTTCAAATGTGCTCAAAAAACAAACCACAAATCAAGGAATTTTCCTCGTGATGCTGTTGGATTTAATTGTTAGTGTCTCACATTGTCTTGAGCATTGTCATACAGTATAACCCATAATTGGCAGGTTGTGAAATCCTTTGTAGTTTTTGGTCTTATTTCAGACTCTAATCATGGTGGTTGTTTTGCTACCTTTTGCAATTTTGTCTGCACATTCTGCTTATGGGATTATTGACCCAGCTGTTTGATGTAAGTTTGAGTTGCCCACGCTTACAAAAAAAAAGCACGGCTAAGACAGTTTTCTTTTCTTTTCTTTTTTTAAATAAGGGTTTGGACAGCCAGCAGATAATGGAAGCACACTCACCAAGTTTACATGTTTACACTACAGTTTTGATGTTGACTTAAGGTAAGGAGAAAAAATAAGAAAAATTAAAAGCATTACAAGGACCCAAATATCTTCTTATTACAACATTTATTGCTGGAATGGTAAAGTGAAGGCTTGCACCTGTTGGTCTGTTTCATTTAGTCTGATTTAGTAACCTGCTTGAAGCTCAAGATACTGTGAGAGAGCATAAGGACCAGAAAGGGTTGAGAGAATTAAAGTTAATATTTCTATTTCAAATAGAGGCTATTACACACTGTATGTTGTGTATCTGAACTGGAAAACATTAAAAGACATTCTTAAACAAATGATTTGCCATTTTTGTCACATTGTCACAGATGCAATATTAAAGATATGTTAAGTTTTCTTAACCCTACCACATATAGATATTTAGATACACACAACATGCATAACCTTTTAACGTTGGCTAACCGGTTAGCTCGCAATTGCTTATTTACACAACCAGCAGATACAAAGCAACTTTATTTTGAGTAATAATTTTGTGTCTTTCCTCCTTTTAGCTCTGGTTTGGTCTCTACCATCTTCAAAGAAAAATGCCTCTTGAATTAGCTGCTGTGTTTGACTTGCTTCATCAGCTTCTAGCTTATTTGTTAAATTTGTGTACAGTACTGTTTGGTTATGTACAGTAGGGATATCAAAATATCTGTTGCCTACTGCTGCTGGAAACGATTGAAAATAGCCTGAATCAAACAGTAAATTTGAGGGACATCAATTTTAAAAAGGCACTAAAGAGGCTAAAGCTTTGTAAAGATGTTTGGTTGGTTGGGTCTGTTGCAGCGAGCGACTCTCACATCAAGCCATTTGATTCCTTGACAATATTTCAAATACTGATTATTGGAGCTTGAAAGAAGTGATGAAGATTGTTGGTTTTTGTTTACATTTTTAAGTAAGAAGAAAATAATGTGGCTGCTTAGAGAGAAAACATCTGACACCAAAAATCAAAGTGTGATTAACACAGTTGTCCCTTGTTACTGTAGTCTTGGTGATAAAGCTACCATTCACCATAAATGTATCCTCCTAATGCGCAGCCCCAGAAGTGAGTTCTGACTTTCATTCCATGAGGTCTAATTCAGGATATTAATTTCAAAGCCTAAAATACTTGGCAGACCAGTTTTATGAAGGGAACCATCCTGTGATCTGTGTTTATTCAGCTGTTGTACACAATAAATCAATATTACAGCAAATATACAGGAACAGACTGACACACTGGTCCTGCTGGGCAAAGCATTTGTGCTAAAGCACAGCTTTCAGTTTATTCAAGGTCTTTTGTGGAAATAACTGAATATCTTTTTTTACATGTATTTCTGTTATCACTGGTGAATAAGCACTTTTAGACCACTATGTCACATTTTGCACTCTAATCAACCAATCTTTTTTTTCTTTCGATTATATCTTTAGTTTTATAAATATCTCAGATGGACTACAGATAATTACCTTGGCAAAACTGTGTTGGCAACAGCTGTGTTGCAAGCAGTTTTGAAGAGAGAGAGAGAGAGAGAGAGAGAGAGAGAGAGAGAGAGAGAGAGAGAGAGAGAGAGGAAAAAGACCATTCTGACCTTGCCCAAGCCTACAACAATAAATAAAACAACATTTTTTTCATATCTGGAATTCAAAATCTTCACTTTAGCTTTCGTATAACTACTAACTGGCAATCATTTAAGCAGATTCATCATAGAATAGCACAATTGCTTAGAGGACTGATGCATATAGCAACCCCAATTACCTCTGCAGATAATATTACTATTGGTTTCCCTGTAGGCATTGAGCACAGAAAATACTTTCCCTCCCTCACTAGATGGCAGTGTGCAACTATTATGTATAGAAAAGGCCCGCTGCTTCAGATATTTGGGTTGGACAGCTTCTAAGCCAAATGAAGGAGAAAAAACTACTCTGATAATACGCTAACATCTCAGAAAGCATCTCCCTCTTTAGAATTGCAAATTACGTCAGTCTCAAAAACTTTGAAGACAACATCTTCAGCATCACATGAAACCAAAAACCCCATTTTAAATTATGAAAAGTCAAATATGCCTTTATGATATATTCACTGGGGTAATATTTTAATATTAAATTATTTCCAAAATCAATTATTATTGTTTCATTATTGTCTTTTAAATAATAAAATGTACATGCCAAGTAAGGGTTCTCAACTGCTATTGGTTTATCACAAATGTATGTGACTGTCCATGGATTTTTTTATTATATTCAAAATACTTTTATTGCTAGTAGACTACCTAAATGATTGAAGACACTAAAACCCATCAGACAGCCATAAAAGTCAAATCCAATTTTTATAACTGACCCAACATTCAAACTCACATATGCTCAAGATGAAAGGAAGCTATTTTGAAGCATACTGCAGCATTGCATTGACTTCTTTTTTCCAAGAATGTAAAGTAAAAGACTTCGGGAATCTGAGCTTTAATAAAAGATGAGGACTGTTTGTTTTTGTGTGTCTTTTAACCTCATAGATCTTTTTTTTTTATGTTCTGTCACTACAAACCGTGTTCCACCCCCTTATGATGTTCAGTATTTTACATATTATAATGTTGTTGTAAGTGTATAAATGAGAAGTAACAGTCATAATACATACCATGAAATTAAGATATTTTATTAGACGAGACAATTTCCATTACCCTCAGCACATCAGTATTGTAATCCCTTTCACAACAAAGTAGCTCTCTGTAAAAGGTGTCATGATTTAGTTTTTGGTAACTGGAGAGATAATGAAAGGAATTATCCATCAAAACAATCGAATTGAAGAATAATCAATAGAGTTATTTGGGAATTTAAATAACTTTATCAGAACAGAACCAACCCCGATTTCCCCCAAACAATAACTGAGCTGCAAGAGATATTTTAAATGAACAACTGACATATTTTTTCATTACTCTTGGACAAAAAAGCATAAATGTCATAAATAAAAGTAAGTAGAAAGCCACGTGCACACAGAGGGTGTAACTGGAGAGCTTTCAGATAGTATGTTGGAGGTAAAGAGGAAGGGGTGAGGGAGAGATGCAGTTGTCGTAGAAGATCTGAAGGTTCTGGTCAACATCCATATTATTTTTCAGGAAGATCTCCAGTTCCTGGACCGGCAGCTCGTGAACGCTGTTGCCCTCTTTGGCGTTTTTGGCGAAGGCTCCGTAGGATGGGAAGCGGATGCGAACATCGTGGGGGGAGTTGCGGTCGTATTCGGTGCAGCAGTAGGCGGACCACACATCTTCAGGGATGGCCACGCGGTCCTGGTTGTTCCGGCGGATCATGTTGCCTCTGGTGGTCACTCCGGTGACGATGTATGCCGTGCCGCGGCAAAAGTTGTTGAGGCGGACCCGGATTCGCTCCTCATACTCACGCCAAGGCCCGATGTTGAACTCCCGCATCTCGGGGACCACGTTGGTCAGAGTGTAAGTGGCGGCGCGGTCGTGTGGGGTGGACTGGTGCTGGTCTGGGTTCAGGTGACCTCTCTCATACAGGACCACATCAGAGTAGTCATCCAGGACTGCCTGGCTGTCCTCAAACTTCATGTGCAGGTATCCAGTGGGGAAGGGCAGCATGTTTCCATTTCCATCGACTTCTGCCAACTGGGGAGACACAGAAGAGCATTGTGATATGCTGGGAAATAATACAAAGCCAGTATTGTCTATGATGCGTATTTGTTTCCCCTGGCTTCTACTTCAGCACTGCTAAAAGACATTTTACACATCAGTGGGAGATATCTGGTTAAATAATAATTAAACATTCAAATGAATAAATGAAAACCCCATTATGGAAAAGTTTGCTAAACAAACTTGACCTATTACTCAAAGACAAGTCTCTGACCTGCGGCTCATACATCCAAGGGTAGTCCACACGTCTGTCTCCCTCTGTTTTCTTGAAGGTGTAAGCCGAGTAAACTGGAATCCGCTTTTGGGGGTCGTACAGGGTCACAAAGCGAGGTTTGTCTGCGTAACGTTGGCAGATCTTCTTCAGTTTCATGTTGGTGATCCCCCGCGGTGGTGTCCCCATATACAAGGAGTCCTTGCATCTCTCTACGTGATTAAAATCTTGAACAACTGTTGCTGACATTAGAGGCAGCAAACAGATTATCAAAAGAGCAAAAACTAAAGGTGATGACATGTTCATGGTCAGAAACGTCTCCTTTGTGTCTTCTGCTCCGGCTTCTGCAAAACCATGACAGAAAACGTTTGCACTTATGATTTAAATGTCACAAAGCAGATATGCAAAGCAAGTAGTTTGTGACCAGAAAAGACAGGCCTCCTAACACGTGGGCACCGATGTGCAGGTCATTGCATTGCTCTAACCTACAATTTTTAAATAATATTAAACAAAGAAAGCTGAGTTTGCTCTCCTGGTTATTCTCCTAAATGTGATGTTTATTTTTAGGTTTTATTGCTCTGTAGACTGTAATGTACACAGATGGTGCAATCAAATGGTAAGGCAACAAGATACTGGATCATGGTGTTAGGTGATATATGTCAAGATTTTACCAGGTCATTATTCAACATATTCAGATCAGTGCCGTAAGGAATTAATAACCAGCACAACTCTTCTGAACCGCTACACCTGTGAAGCTTTCATTTGGCACAAAATGTAAAAACCCCAAACTACCTGCCAAAATATCTTGCCCTTGCAAAAACATTTTGACCTTGCAAGATCCAGCGACGCAAGCATATTAGTTTCCTGCTTTAGAGGAAGACATCACCTTTTAGCTGTAAGTGAAATTCACTCTCACAGAAGGCTGAATTCTCCTGTGTGGTGATGACACACAGGACACTGAAATGTTATATCCAGAGACGTGCTATCAATGAAATGGTAAAATGCAAAACAGTCTAATCTGTCTCTGTGATGAACAAAAGCCTACAGTGACCAGTGTAGTTCAGTGGTACTATGCTACTCAATGTGAATGGTGGATAAGCCACTGGGCAAAAGAGAGATAATGCACGAACATTTAGATACAGCGACAAAGTGTACATGCAATGGACATGTCAAGGCCTGTGCAACGATGCCCGCTCATGTTTAAATAACCGAAGACAATATTTAAGCTTGAAATATTACAGAATAAGTAGACAATTACCAGTCAATACATGTTTTATACGCTTTTGGTACTGGTGAGGTTTATTTAGAGCAGGAGTGGGTGAAAGATCCAATTGAAATTAAGGTGGCAATGTTTTATTTAACAAGTCAATCAAGAGCAAGATTTGTATATAAACCAAGTGTGAAGATCGTGATGAATATGAAGAAGCAAAATAAGAAAGTAACCCAGAAGTCCATCGGAACTGAAGAAACTTGATTTGCTATGAAGTAGAATGAGTATTACAGCAAATGGTTCAATGTTCTGCCAAAATGGGTGCTTGACCTGTTTTGGCAGCTCACTGTGTACTAATCCATCTGAAACTCTCTTCTCCTCTTTTCCAGAGTTTGTTTATTCTCCATAGTCCTTCATAACAGCTTGGACACATTTTGCAAAAATTTTTTTTTATGCTAACACATTTACTACCACTATTGGATGATTCTCTCGCTACTGCAAGGGACACAACAACACGTCCAGTGGCTTGGTGGTCGCATTGACTGTGCCTGTAACAGAAGGGTCACTGATTGATCCACTCATCAACCACATGTCCTGTCAGTGTCAGCATCTCGTTACACATGCTCTGAAGAAGGTTATCATCCCAATGGGTCATTCCCAACCAGGGCTACTGGAACCCTAGGGGGCACTTCTGCATTTGCTAGGGGCTGTGTGGAAAGATTGCGGATTAACTTAAGTAATAATGATTGAAGGGTCAGCTGTACCTGAACACTCTGGAGTGCATGAAAACTTGTACTGGAAAAACTATTCAGCATGCGAGCAGAGGAGTTGAAACATTTAGCTAAAAGTAATGCATAAATGGTTGAAATGAGGGCTGGACTGGCCATCTGGCACACCGGGCATTTCCCCGGTGGGCCGACGTGCCTTTGGGCCGACTCAATTGGCACTTATAATTATTTTCTGACCGGCCCATCATGCTTACAGTATGGTCTGCCCATTGTTTTAGTTCTTAATTGAGCCCAATCACATATTAAACCCCTCCCCTTTGGCTCAGTGCCATTGCATTCATTAAACAGTGCATCTGAAAAGACTGGAATTTTTCATATGGACAAGACGAAACACAAGGAAAGACATAAAAAGGCAGGCCCTGCAGGCAGAAGCTGCCGAGTGTGTTAAACTCACACCTCCTCTGCTCTTTTCTAGGGCAGATTTGTTTTCATGTATCATACAACTCCCAGTGCTTCTCCACTTCTACAACAACTTTTTTTCCTCTCCAGCTTGCTGCTTGTGTATGTGTGTGTGCCTAGCAGGCACGCTCTCTGTTTAGGCACAACCATAGACTGTATATAAAGATGGACGACACGTCTCCACTTCCTCCTATTGTAAAAAATGAAGCCAAAATACCCCGGATACGGGAGCTGCCATCTTGCGCTGGTGACGTAAATCGGAGCCAGTCTACGCAGTAGTGATCCGCAATGGAGCCGCTGAATCGAGTTCCCACCTACACAGCCGTTTGAGCCAATCGTGAGCACACTCACAGTTGTCATGACGTGACACCCCGTTTTTATAGCATCAATTACTAATTAAAACCAAATTTATCAGAACATTTGAACACACATCAGCATGATAAGAACTACCAAAAATGACAGAAACCATCTTTGTTCCACAAATGTATTTGATGTGTACTGTCCCAACCACTAACATGGAGGAGGCGGGGCTTATGCCCTATACTGCAGCCAGCCACTAGGGGGCGATAGAGATGTGAGCGGGAAAAACTAGAACAGACACCGAAAGGATCGTTGCAGAGCGTCAGTGACTCTGGATCAAAATGCCAGTGCATATGTTTGGCCCAGTCCAGCTCTGGTTGAAATGTATCTAAAAGTAACGGATCAACAACTCAAATAGTTAGCTAAAAGTAATGCATAAATGGTTGAAATACTAAGCTTAAGGTAATGGAGAAATAGTTGAAATAGCTAAAAGTAATGGGGTAATGTGGTAGTACTGGAAACCACTGATCTAAATGTCTGAAATGTGAAGGAAATACAATGTGTTAAATATCAATGGCTGGAGTGTCTGGTGCTGTCCTATACTGCCCTCTTCTCAAGTCTCTCTTATACAAATGGAAACAGTTTGTCAGATTAGCAGAAGCAACAATCCCTCACTGCCCAATAAGTCAATTTAAGTGACTGAGTGTTGTTATTCATCGAGGGACCAGTTTCCCTCTCTGATCTAATCTTGAGTTATGACAATCATAACTTATGTAGCTTGGGCTGATGATGCAGTTATGTGAACAGACATTTTTCAGCTGTCAGCATTTTTTACCAATTAAAATTATATATTCAGACCAAGTGCAAACCCAGCTCAGCTGCCCTCTGCTGCTTCATCTTCGATAGAAGAGGGAGAGCATTTTATGAATTCTTTGGTCGAACATGTAACTTCTGGTTTGGGGTAGCCTTTATGATATACAAATCTTCTTATTGTCTGTCTATTTGTTTGTTTCTCGGGGCGGATTATAGATGTCAAGTAAATCTTTATGATTCTCATACAAAGTCCGAAACATAATTATAATAAATGCCTGTTTATCTGACTGGCTTGAAAATGTGGTCAGTCAGAGTAAAAGGGTCTGGAATAAGCCCATTAGACAAGTATGAATGTGCCAAGGTCTTTAAAGATGTAATGACAAATTAGCAATGATATATTGTGCTATTGAGAGCTACACAGTATGTAGTGATTTAAATATATATATAACAAATGCAGTATGACAATTTAATGTAGTACAATTGAATGTAGTACATACTACATAAATACTACAAATATTTACCCACTCTACTGCTCTTAACATAACATTTGAATGTCCCTGGTAGGTCTACTTCATGTTCTGCAGGATCATAAAATCCAGTATGTCATCTTGCAACAATATACATTGTCCACATGGTGGCAGTGTAGACTTGTTTGTTACTTGTTGCCATTCCCTGCTCCATGATGATACATGCATGAAAACATAAATTCAAACTTTTGGGTCTAAAGTATTGTGTTATAAAAAAACATTCACGTATTTCACTTTTGAAAATTCTAATTCAGATCTATGTCTTTCGTCACTCAACATGAATAATTCTAGGAATGTGTAGGCTATACAAAGCCAATAAAATCCTATCTAACCTGACTTTACTTTTTCCTTTGTTCTTTTCTTGTGTCACTTATTTTTCACAGCCACATATCGCCAGAATGTCAATAAGAAATGGGTAAAACTTGTTATGTATTGTTAATTAGTTATGACATTAAACTGGTTAATAATATAACTTAAATCCACATGTAGTATGATGTCTATAGTTACCTCTGAAGCTCATGAGCGACATTGTAAAACACTTGCTGTATAATTACTATTGTATTGTATTGTGTATGTATTAGATTTTTTTTATGTTACCTGTCGAGACAGAACATATGCTCCTTATACTAGAGACAGTTCCTAGGCCTTCACTGCGCCACCAGGGGGCTCAATTTAGCAGATATTCTGGTCTATGAAGCCGTCCCTACTTAGTTCTGCACCAAAGCCTGCTGATTGGTCCAAATACCCACATGGGGTTGAGCATTGACCAATAGAGTGTGGGCTATTCAAGCGCTGTTGCTAAGGCACTTTAGAGGTAAAAAAAAAAAAAAAAAAACTCTCAGCAGTCTACTACCACCATTTCCCTCTCACACTCTGGCTCCTCATCAGCTCTCCCTCCGTCCGTCTCTCGCTCTCGCTGCGCACTCAGGGCCGACACAGCGCTGCCTGCTTTTTATTGGTCGCCGACGGCTGAAACGAGCGGAGGCAGCGAGTGGTGGTTTTGCATTGTGTGCCACAAAGACTAGAACCTCCCTCGTGAACCCGGAGCTGTAGCCCCACCTCCCCCACGGTTATCCTGTCACTTGACATTTGAGCTCAGCCGTCACTCGCAGCCCTTCTGTCACCATTTCACTGAGCCTCATCTCCCACGTCGGTGTCCAGCTCCTCCGCCAACAGCCACGCCGACGGGGGGGACGTATGCACTGTTCTCACCGATACAGTGATGTTTATTGTCACCAACTTTAATTGAGCCATTAAATATAATATTTTCTGAGGATTTGAAAAAATGTGAAAATGGCACAGTGCTGTCACAGATTAGCAGCATGGCCATTTGCATAAGATGTGTATGTATAGTTTTGCACATTTGTTTATGAAGCCTAAACATTTTGCATTCAAAGTAAAACAATCTGTCATACGCTTTCAGAGATATTGCAAGCTCTTACTCTCTCTCTCTCTCTCTCTCTCTCTCACACACACACACACAGAGAGAGAGAGGGGGAGAGAGACATGCACGCACACAGAGTGAAGAAGAGGGAACTAAAGAGACCCTCCATGCCCGTCTGCTGTTTCCCCTCCTCCTGCCCACTCTAAAATGTTATAGATAGGAAATTCTCCCAACTCATTGGCTCGTGCCCTTTGATTGGCAGCTCTTTGGCCCGCCTCGCCGGTCTCTGTACATGGATCGGTCTGCCCCAGCAAAGGAGAGTGGAGTGGAAACAGGAAGAGGAGGAGAGGGGAAGAAAGGAGACAAGAGGAGAGAGGATCGGGTGAGACAAGGTGGCGAGGAGCGAAAGAGAGGAAAAGGGGAGCAGAGGGGCGTGTGGACCAAAGCAGAACAAGGACCAAAAAAAAGAGGTAAATGAGGACTACAGAGGAGCAGCTTGATGTGCAGTTTGCTCATGGCTGAATGTAATTGGACTGCATGCATTGTTCAGTGTGGGAGAAGTGTGAGCGTTTATTTCTGCTTCTTTTCTGTTTGTCTGCATTTGTTGATTTTACTGTTAAATCCCCGTTTGTCATTCTGAACGATCTGCCATGGCTCAACATACTGCAGTGTGTGTCTGCAGACTGTGCTGCACATTCATGCATGAAGCCCCCCCCCTCCCTCAACACACACACACACACACACACACACACACACACACACACACACA